>PVKS010003426.1:0-67766 GCA_004027875.1 Aplodontia rufa | reverse complement strand
TCGCCTATATTCCCACTCTCCAGTATCTTAGGAGATCTTCAAATACCCTTCCCCTACCCCTACCCCCTCCCTGCGCCTCCCAGTATCCTAGGGTGCCATCCCCCTATTATGCTGACAATCATACAGTTTGAGGTTATTGTTAGTTTAGCCGTTTAACCTACTGATTCCCCGTGTATTCTAGCTTCCACATATGAGAGAAGCCATTCGGCCCTTGAGTCTCTGAGATTGGGATACTTCACTTAGCATAATTCTTTCCATCTCCGTCCATTTGATCTCAAAAGCCATAATATCGTCTTGTCTAATGGCTGAGTAGTATTCCATTGTATATATGTACCATAGTTTTTGTATCCACTCATCCAGTGAGGGGCATCTGGGTTGGTTCCATAATCTAGCTATGGTAAATTGAGCTGCTATAAACATTGAGGAAGCCACATCACTATAATATGCTGATTCTAACTCTTTTGGGAAAATCCCCAGGAGTGGGATAGCTGGGTCATAAGGTGGTTCCATCCTTAATGTTTTGAGGATTCTCCACACTGCTTTCCATAGTGGCTGAACCAGTTTGCAGTCCCATCAGCAGTGTAACAGTGTGCCTCTTTTCCCACAGCCCCTCCAGCATCTGTCGTTGTTTGTATTCTTCATTTTTGCCACTCTAACAAGTGTGAGGTGGTATCTCATTGAGGTTTTGATTTGCATTTCCCTTATAGCTAATGATGTGGAGCATTTTCTCATATATTTATGGGCTTTCTGGACTTCCACTGGAGAGAAGTTCCTTTTGAGATCTTTAGCCCATTTGTTGATTGCATTATTTCTGGGTTTGGAGTTTAGTTTCTTTAGTTCCCTGTATATTCTGAATATTAGCCCTCTGTCAGAGGTGTAGCAGACAAAAGTTTTCTCCC
The DNA here is from genome assembly GCA_004027875.1 of Aplodontia rufa. Lineage (NCBI taxonomy): Eukaryota > Metazoa > Chordata > Mammalia > Rodentia > Aplodontiidae > Aplodontia > Aplodontia rufa. The sequence goes on along the minus strand of PVKS010003426.1, from coordinate 66,867 downwards.
ATTCTGTAGGTTCTCTCTTGATGTTCTTGACTAGCTCTTTAGCTGTGCAAAAGCTTTTTAGTTTCATTGCATCCCATTCATTTATTCTTGATTTTACCACATGAGCCATGGGAGTTCTGTTAAGGAAGTAGCTGCCGACTCCTATATGGTGTAGCGATGACCCTACTTCTTTTTCTAGTAAGCTTAAAGTTGTTGGTTTAATATCCAGGTCTTTGATCCATTTTGATTTAATTTTTGTGCAGGGTGAAAGGTAAGAATCTAGCTTCAGTTGTCTACATGTGGCTGTCCAGTTTGTCCAGCACCATTTGTTGAACAGGCTATCTTTCTTCCAGACTATGCTTTTTCCCCCTTTATCAAATATCAAATATTTAAAGATATGGGGGTTTGTCTCAGGATCTTCTATTCTGTTCCACTGATCTTCAGTTCTGTTTTGAAACCAATACCAAGCTGTTTTTACTACTACGGCTCTGTAGTATCATTTCAAATCAGGGATTGAGATACCCCCTATTTCTTCCTTTCTATAGAGTAGTGTTTTGGTTAGTCTGGGTCTCCTGTTATTCCATATGAATTGGCTAATTGCTTTTTCTACATCTGTGAAGAATGCCATAGGTATCTTGATGGGGATTGCATTGAATCTGTATAAGGCTTTGGGTAGAATGGCCATTTTTATTATGTTGATTCTGCCTAACCAAGCAAACATTACACTGATTCCAAAGCCCAACAAAGACACATCAAGGAAAGAAAACTACAGACCAATTTCCCTGATGATCATTGATGCAAAAATCCTTAATAAAATTTTAGCTAATAGGATGCAAAAACACATTTAAAAGATAATGCATTATGATCAAGTGGGCTTCATTACAGGAAAACAAGGCTGGTTCAACATACACAAATCAATAAATGTAATTCACCACATAAACAGAATTAAAATAAAAAATCATATAATCATCTCAATTGATGCAGAGAAGGCATTTGATGAAATTCAACACCACTTTATGCTCAAACCTTTGGAAAAGATAGGGATCAAGGGAAGATACTTCAATTATGTCAGATCCATTTACGACAGACCCATAGCCAACATTATCCTCAGTGGAGAAAAACTGAAAGCATTTCCACTGAATTCAGGTACTAGACAAGGCTGTCCGCTCTCCCCTCTCTTGTTCAATATAGTCCTTGAAACCCTTGCCAGAGCTATCAGGCAAGACAAGGAAATCAAAGGTATTCGTATAGGAAAAGAGGAAGTTATCTCTATTCACTAACGACATAATTCTATACCTAGAAGACCCACTAACATCGGCCAGAAAACTCCTAGACCTTATAGGAGAGTTTAGCAAAGTAGCTGGCTACAAGATCAACTCCAGTAAGTCACTAGCGTTTCTTTACTCCAGTAACAAATCTGCAGAAGAAGAAATCAGGAAATCTCTCCCATTCACCATCACTTCCAAAAAAATTAAATACTTAGGCATGAACCTTACAAAGGAAGTTAAGGACCTCTACAAAGAAAATTATCAAACACTAAAAAAAGAAATTACAGAAGACCTGTGTAGATGATGAAGATTCTTGACGGTGGGTGGGTTGCAGGAACCTACTCGAACCAATTCAGGTCACTTCCACGTCAGGGAACAGGTCAGGCTCGTGAGAACTCACATTACACAGAGTACAGAAAAAGCTCGTGGGAGCTGGAACTAGAAGTCGTCGAGCTTAGATGGCCACTGTCAATCTCATCCTCCACACCACCCCAGAGTTGCACGGTCTCTCGTGGTCTTCTGTGGATGTCTTCCTCCATCCACTGTCAACAGACCTCCTGCCTCAGCCAAGGTAGGTTGCACAGGACCCGGCAGGGCGGCCACATGGTATTCCTCCTTGCACTGAACAGTTTTGGTGATTCCTACTGGAAACACAGGAAATTCAGGTTGATGCCACACGCACTGTGCATTGTGCTCCCTGCAGGAGACATCTGCCCCTAGTCCACTCAGTGACCACCTGGGCAAAGAATCGGCCACCATTACTGCACACAGGGCTCTGGGAAGGGCGGTCTATGTTCAACATGGAATTAAAAGTAGAAAGTGAACTACATTTCAGTGCAGCAATGGACAGTCAAGTATGAAACTGAGTTGCAGAGCCCTGACCTGAGGACAGGAACTCAGGGCAGGATGTCAGACTATAGGAGGGGTTCTGATGAGAGAGAGCAGGGATCTACAGAAACCCAGGATGAGAGCTATGCCAATTGGGTGGCAAAATGTTGGGTCTAGATCCTGGTTCGGTAATTGAGGTGGGACCAGGGGACCTTGTTAGACCTAAGCCTGAGGATTTGGAGAAGCAGAGATCAGAGAAAGGGCATGAGGGCCAGGGACACTATCAAGACCCTGCCTGCCATGCATTGTTTTAAAAAGAAGCAAACAAAACGAAAGCACATGAGAACAATTCAGGGCAGGTGGCTAAGCTTAATGTGTCTTCTTCAGTCTTTTACTTGCCTAGGTCACCAGCCCTCATTGAGCCTTGGTTCTTCATTTACAAAATGGTGATATTGTGAATGTGAGCTACATATGTTGATTATGAAATAAAACATGTGCAGTGTTTGGCTTGGAGTGTGAGCATACTACTACTCTTCCTAGCAGGACAAAAAATAAATTGGAAAGGTTGATAATTTCTTTTCCCCTTTACCTTCTGAAAAGATGCTTTCATTTTATGGCATGGGAGCAATCCAAAATGAAGGGGTAAAGTGTGCTACAGAAAAGCTACTAAAGAATAAAACCAGAAACAGGACAGGGAAAGGGGGAAGTAGGACCGGGAGGCTAAGACAGTGTTAGTATTGCAAGGAGTGAGAAGAGATGCACTTGAGCAGGTGCTATTTGGAAATTAGAGAGAGAGATGCAAAGAAGACTTCTAGTGAATTCACTTTCTCAAAGAGAAGACATCAAAAGAGAATTTTGAGCAGGACACTGCAGAACAATGTGTGATATAAGTTTCCCTTACTGCTGTGTCACAAACTCAGTGAAGACCTGTCGTACTTTTAGTCCTGGTTCACTTTCTGCTGCTGTGATACAGAATGTCCACAGACTGCATAAACAATAGAGGTTTATTCAGCTCACAGTTCTGGGAAGCCCACGATCAAGGGGTGGCCCCTACATCCTAGACTGGTGGAAGGGCAAGCGTCACACATGGGACAGAGTAGGAGTGGGAAGCGGACCCGTCTTCCAATAACGGCATGAATCCATTAATCTTTTTTGTTTATAAAGAAAGAGGAAAAGTAGAGAGAGAGAAAAAATGAATCAGTTTTATTTAGCTTTCATGTGGTTTTCATTGCTCCAAGTCTTTGTTGTGTACGTGGTGCTGAGGTTTGAACTTGTGTACTCGCGCATACCAGGCAAGCACCATAACTGCGGAGCCTACTGCTCCTGTCCCATATCCATTACCTTAAAGCATCACCTCTCCCCAGTGTCACAGCATGATTTTGGAGGAATCTTTTAAACCAAAGCGTTTTTCAAGGCTTGGATCAGACTGGGTGTATGTATATTTTTAAGTGCAGCATCCGACTCCAAGCAGCCCCAAAGGGTGCTCAGTGTTGAGTTCCATTTCCATCATCGTAGCTCCTTTGTCCACCTGCATCTCATGTAAGGCTAGCTCCCTCCAGTGTGTTTAACTGGGCACCTGTGGTTGACAGAATTAAAGTGATGCTCAGAGTGGGGTGAGGGATAGGAGCTCCTAAGCAAAGATTCTCAATCGCAGACTCTTGATCCAGAAATTAAAACATTGTTTGAAAGGTATGATTTGGATCATGTGAAGCCTCTTGTTTGCTTTCAGTTGAGTCTTCAGACAAATCCAAAACAGTGGGACAACCATCCACAGCAATTTAGCAAAGCCTGTTTCTTTACTAAAACCAGCAAGGGGCACCCTGGCAGGAGAGTGCAAAGTCTATCTCCGAGCAGCAGTTCCAAGCCCCAAAATTTTACACACATAACACCCATTCCTGGAAATTTTTCTGAGAATCAGTATTTAAAATAAAACTGTGAGACAATGTATTCAAGACTTACAGATTACTTAACTCACTAAAAACTTGTTTTGATAGTAACTGAGCCAAAATATCCCAAATTTAAGTCAGAGATAATTAATAAATTACCTGAAGATTTAGAAAGAAATTTATCAATATTTATCAAAATTATACGTTTTATTTTTATTCTGATTTTTAAAAATCCACATAACAGCAATCATAGCCATCAAAACAGTTCAGGATATTCACATTTTCCTTATACCTTTCCACAGTAATTTTATACCTAGGGATTTATCTTTCAGAAGTACTCCCAAAGGTACAAGAAGAAGGATATTCATTATAAGCTTGTCTTGAGGATGGGAAAACAAGCTAATTTTTTATCAATAGGGGCTGTATAAAAATTTTGGCTTCAGGGCTGAAGCGTAGCTCTGCGGTTGTGGTGCTTGCCTGGCATGCGCGAGCACACAGGTGCAGGCTCCAGCACCCACATACACAACTAAGTGTCAGAGCAACAAAAGCCATGTGAAAAACTCGAAAATTGATTCTCTCTCTCTTCTCTCTTCTCTCTCTCTCTCATTGGCCTTTTTTTAAAAAAAAATTGGCTTAATTTATAGTCAAACACCATACAGTTCTTAAAAGGAGCAAGGCAGATTTGTTGGTACTAATATAGAATGCTCCCTGGTGAATATTGCTAGGGGGGTGGGGGAACATAGTGTTATGTATAACTTTTAACCAGCTGGGGGAAAGGCAGGAGAGTCTGAGTGAAATTAGCCCATGCATGCTGAATTTTACGTGAATAGACTTTCTCTACCAACACACACCAGAGACTGATTCCTCTAGAGCAAACTGGAAGGTAAGGGTCAGAACTGAAAATCTTCTTCACATTTTACTATATGCCCTTTTGCGATATTTAAATTTTACAGTACATGCTGCCTTCTTAAAAGAATAATATTTAAATGAACAAAGAAAAGTTTGATAAGAAACTGAACATGCCATCCCAAAATACTCCATAACTTAATTTATAAATCTAATGTGCTCCCACCAAAAATATTCATTTTTAAAAAAATTTTACAGGCTGATTCTATGAAAATATAAAACTCAGCAGTCAAGAATAGCTAGAAAATGCCTGAAAACAAATAGGGGATGGGGGATACCAGGCACACTGGACACTGAAAGCATATTATCAAACTGCATTAAAGAAAACTGTGAAACTAGAGCAAGAATAGATAAATCAATACACTCTAGCAGAGAGCCCAGAAATAGATGCAAGTTCCTTTTACAAGCTTATGTGCATGTATAATAAGTCTAATAAAGAATGCTTTATAAGAAGTGTAATTTCCCATCAGCTGAGGAAACAATGGATTGTTTAATAATCTGCAGTGGAACTGCAGGACATCCAGAAGAGAGCAATTGCCTCTCTCTCAATCCCTGAACCAAAGTAAGCTCCAGATAGATCAAATGTTTAAATATTTAAGCACAAAGACACAAAAACACTAGAAGAAAACACAGAAGAGTCATTTTTTTTTGCAATCTAGAGCAAAGTCCTTTACAAGTATGTCACAAAACCCAGAAGTCATAAAAGATTTGTGCACCTGGCTCTTTGACCTTTTGAACATTGTACCATATTTTTGTGTTATTCAAAAAGCTATTATTTAACAGTTGAAATAAAAAAGAATCCAAACAACCAGCCAACATCCACGCTTAGGAATCTTTATGACACCACATAAGAAAACACACTGCAGCTGGGCTCAGTTGCACACACCTGTAGTCCCAGCAGCGCAGGAGGCTGAGGCAGAAGATCGCAAGTTCAAGTCCAACCTCAGGAACTTTGTGAGACCCTCAGAAACTTAGCAAGACCCTGTCTCAAAGTTAAAATTTAAAAAGGCAGGGGATGGGGCTGGAGCAGTGGCACAGAGATTACGGAGCTTGCCTGGCATGCACGAGGATGTGGGTTCAAACCCCAGCACCACGTACACAACAAAGTGTCGGAGCAATGAAGGCCAAATAAAAAATGAAATAAAATTGATTTTCTCTTTCTCTCTCTCCCTCCCTCCCTCCCTCTCCCTCTCTCTTTAAAAAAAAAAAAGGCTGGGAATGCTGTTCAGTGTGTGGCTGAGTGATACAGCATTCCTGGGTTCAATTCCTAGAATCAAAAGAGGAAGGAAGAGCAGGGGTAGGGGGTGAGGGGGGAGGGAAGGGAAAGGGTACCTGACTGGTCCAAATGCTTGCTGTGCATGTATGTGCAACATCATTCTCTTGATTTCCATTCTGGTACTTTCTTCTCTCACTGCTGAAAGAAAAGAGGCAAAAAGACATCCCTGAAAATGCCCCCTGGTATATGCATTCATCCAGTGTACTGAAAAACTTACTGTCACCAGATTTGCCATATGTGAGGCAGTCTAGAGTCAGGCATTCCAATGAATACTTATAATCTGGTGGTGTATAATAAGATGTATTTAGTTAATTCATTTAGTGTAGACTATTCCCTAATTTATGTATCAAATACCGTATTTTGGAAACCACTTGTTCTTAAGGAATCTATAGTTTCTTTGGAAAGACTGACACAGAAATAAGTGATATACTACCGTGCAACAAGAGCTAAGAAAGTAAAATTCAGGGCACACTGGAAGCACAAAATACTGTCTATCCCTTCCTTGGAAAGTTAAAGGTGTCATAAGCAACATCAAACTCAATTTTTTAAACTCTAAGTAGATATTAAGAAAAAAGAAATTGAGCTGCTTTTTCATCTTGCTTTTACGAGACACCATCATGGACCAGAGTTTTTGTTATCTTCTGTGTGTCTGGGATGGATTCATTAACCAATCATGTTAGGAAAGCAGTCAGGATGCCCTTTGGCTGAATAATAAAGCCAAAATCACAGCGGTGCTGCATGAGGTCTTCAGATCTAAGAGAATGTGGTTTTCATTGCCCACCTCTGAGAAGCACCTGTGTGGAATGTCCCTCTGGTCCTCGCAGTTCTTCAGCTCTGTTAACCTGCAGCTTTCCTGAGGATCAGCCAGCCATGCTCTATGCACACAAGTTCTTAGAGCCCGTAGAGGATGCCCTTCATTGAACCAAGAACCATCCACCAGTCCACCCATGAGTCCATCTTGCTGGAGTGAAAGACATACAACATAATATAAAAGTAAAAAGGCATGAAGTGATAAAGGATAGGCCTAGAAACACAGATTGGAATAAATCTCATGAATGAATTTGAATGCTGGGCAGTGGAGATTACAAAGAGACCAGTAGGGATTGGGAAGCCACTGAGGGTTTCTGACCAGGGAAACCAATGTTGCATATGAAATTCTGATCAGTGTGGGGGATACGTCATGTCCTTCTCCTGATTGTGATACTCTCCACACACCATGCTACAACTAAAAATCCTTGTCTCGGAGAAGAAAAGAAATTGGATTACCTCTGAAACTTCATAGTATATGAAATTAGCTACAGAAATTATAGAACCACAAGTCATTGTTCCAATTTTTTACTGTAAACATAGCAACTTTTAGAATAAAAATATAACAATGAAAGATAAAACAAGAGCCCCATCTCACAGTGAGTTTATATTAGTCGTTGTTCTGACACTGTGACAATACTCCAGATAAACAACTTATAAGAAAGGTAGGTTTATTTTGACTCACACTTTCCGAGGTTTCAGTACATGATCAGTTCCCATGGCTTTTGGAAATGTGGTGAGGCTGAAAAATCATGGCAGGGGATACATGGTGGATCAAAGCTGCTCCTCTCATGGTGGCCTGAAGCAAAAAGAGAGGAAGGGGGCAAGTCCCGATAGCCCCTTCAAGGGCATGCTTCCAGTCCCCACACCCTAAAGATTCTACCACCGCTCAGTAGTGCCACAAGCTGGCAACTGTGCTTTTAACACGTGGATCCAAACTATAGCAAAGATATTCTGTCTCCCCAGATTCTGCCCCCACATAGCATATGTCCTCGATACTGTGTAGTCCATAAGGCTTATAAGGCCTGGCTTCAAGGGCTGAGAAAGGTAAGAAAAGCAAAGTCATTGTAAACTGATTAGGTTCACTTTAGTGTTCTAAAGGAGGTTACATCATGGAGTACAAAGGAGGACATATAAGTTCTGTCCAATTCTGCCTTGAAATGAACGGCCTTGTTTTAGTCATCATTTTCATAGCTGTGACCAAAAGTTCTATCAAGAACAGAGTAGGAAAAGTTTATTTGGGGGCTCTTGGTTTCAGAGTTCTGAGTCCACCGAAGGCTGGCTCCATTCCTCAGGGCCCAAGGTGAGGCAGTACATCATGGTGGAAGGGTGTAGTGGAGGAAGCAGCTGGGAATCTGACACCAGGAAGCTGAGAGGGAGAGAACTCTGCTCAACAAGAACAAAATGTGAACACCAAAGGCATGTCCCCAGGGACCCATCTCCTCCAGCCACACCCTACCTGCCTATAATCACCACCAAGTTAATCCCTATCTAGGGATTGATACACTGTTTAGGTCAAGGCTCTCCTAACCCAATCATTTCACCTCTAAACTTGCGTGCATTGACTTACACATGAGCTTTTGGAGTACACCTAATATCTAAACCACAACAGGCCTCAAAAATTCATCAGCTGAGTTTTGAAAGATGAAGAATTTGTCAGGTGATATAAAAGTAAAAGGCACGCCAGGCCACATGGGGTGTACAATGTGGCTATGCCTTCACCAAAAGGTCCTTGATTTGGTGGGAGCGTTAGGAGAACGTGAGGAGAGAAAGGCTGAACATATTCATTCACTCATCCTTCACACAAACATTTCCTGTGTGCCTACAGTGGCCATGCCCTGAGGTAAGCAATGGTATACAGTAGTATATAACACAGAGAACTTTCCATGAAAGAGTTTAAGAACTCAAGAGTCCAGGTAGGGAAATCCCCAAAAGCAGCACACTCTCTTTGAAAAGGAGAACAAATTTCCTTGAGGATCACGTCCTTCTTCCTCCCTTGCGTTCACGTGTTCCTGAAAGAATACTGGAGTTGATCTGAGCAGAAGCTTAACCTGGACTCGCCCCATTCCTTGGGAAGGGATGAGGGGGTTGCATATGGCTCAAGGTGCATTGAGAAGTTTCTGTGGAACTGAGTTGAATGCTTCAGCCCTCAACTCTCTGACAGAAGGATTGGTTTAGCAGAGTCAGCCATTCTATCCACTTGGTATCTATAGTTACCACCCGTCCTCCAGACGACAACCTATTTCCCAACAGGCTCCAGTTACAGTACTTCTTAACGTGTCTTCCAATTCAAAAGCAGAATTCCTGCTTCATTAATCAATGCATAAAGAAAATCAAAAGTCTATTAACTGGCAAGCAATGCTATTCCAAAAAGCATTGATCCATGTGTGTTATGGGCAGTCTGCTCACTGGGAGCTACAGCAACTGAAAGCAGCTCTCTGGGGTAATGCTGGGGGAACTGCAATTTTTTTCTGAAGTAGCCTTTAAATACATCTGATTCTTACTGCGAAACTTTTTAGTGGAGGATAGGGAAGGGGAGATTTTGCTGGTCAGTAATATGATTCAGAGACTATTTCACAAGATTTCATAGGGACATATATTTAATGAAGAAGCACTAACAGATGCGAATATGTTATCTGAAGCAAAACGAATTTCTTTAAAAGATAATGACCTCCCTGTGGAACGTTGACAATCAATGCAAATATAAAAGGTGTGCTCATCTGGATTATGATTTGTGCTCATGAATTCAGTGCCGGTGGATCTGGAGATGAAGTTTTCCTCTCCCCCAATTTTGAAAGGGCTTTCTTCATCAAATGGATTTTCTGATAATTCAAAATGTACTCCATGTATATTAGTGACCCCCAAACTTGAGCAAATATATCAGTCCAGCACATATGGTATACAAAGAAATGAGTCTGAGGTTAAACCCCAAACTCTCCAAATTAGGGCTGTAAGACAATAGCAGTTCCTTGCTTCAGAGCAGGTATGTGGCCTGGAGCTTCATTATTCTAACCTTTATTAGCTTCTTTGTTTTTCATCTTACTGCATGCATCCTTTTAGGCCATACATCCTCGACTTACTGGAGTCTAATATATATACTCCTACTTCCTGGATAATACAGAGTCCTTAAAATACTTTAATTCCCTGCTCTGTAGCCATCTTAAGTATTCCGTTGCTGAATAATTAAATGTTATATGAATCTGAGCCCTAGTTATCAGTATCATTTTAAATTATCAATATTCATTTGACCTTACTACGTATTTACCGCTTTTGTTGTTGTTCTTTCCTTTTTGCATGTCATTTTCCTTCAGGATCACTTCCTTCTAACCAACTCCTTTAGCATTTCCTTCAGTGAGAATTTACAGGCAAAGAATTCTCCATTCTTATTTACCTAAAAATTCCCTTATTTTTGCTTTCATTTTCTGGAGTGATTTTTAAGAAGTTGACCATTTTTTTTTCAGTATTCAGAGTGGTGGCTTGGTGGTTACAGTGCTTGCCTGGCACGCACGAATACCTGGGTTTGAACCCCAGCACCACATACACAGCTAAGTGTTGGAGCAATGAAAACCAGATGAAAAACTAAATAAAGTTGATTCTTTCTCTCTCTCTCTCCCCTTTCTCTCTTAAAAAAAAAGAAAGATAACTACTATGTTCATTAAAAAAAAAGATAAATTCCTTTGTCTTAGGGTTCCATCATTTCATGACAGATGAAAAGTCATCTGTCAAACTTTCTATTGCTTATTTGAAGATGATATATCTTTGGGTATAGCTGCTTTTAAGATTTTGTCTATGTTCCTGGTTTTCAGCAGTTTTACTATATTCTTAGGTGTGGGAGTTTTTTGGTATTTACTCTTTTTGAGATTTGCAGCATATCTTATATCCATAACTTGAAATATTTTGTGTCTTTTGGAAAATTCTAGCTGTTATTTCTAAAAACATTAGTTCTGTCCCAACATTCTATCTCCTCTCCTTCTACAACTCCAGTTACACATAGATTTTTTTCATCATTTCCCTTGTGTTTCTTATGCTTTTTTCTGTATTCTCCATTATGTTTTTCCTCAATATTTTAGTCTGAATATTGCCTAACACTCTCTTCTGCTGGTCTGAACTGCTGTTAAACCTATCTGCTCATTCTTAATTCTAATTATCATATTTATCAATTCTAGGATTTTCACTTGTTTCTTTTTTATAAATTCCAGTTTCTTGTTAAAGTTCTTCATCTTGATTTTCATTTCCTTGAACACATGAATTGCATTTTTTGTTTAAATTGGAATCTGATAACTACAATGTATCAGTGAGTATGCTTCTCTTGTCTATTTTTTCCATAGTTAAGTTTTCTCATATGGCTATTATTATTATCATTATTATATACTGCAAATGTATGTGAAAAAAATGTAGAGGCCCCGGGTGACAGTCTTTCACAGAAGATTTACTTCTCCTTCTAGCCAGTAGTATATCACCTTGATGAAGCCTTGGTTTGGACTATTCTGAAGTTGGAATTCAGTCTTCATGAGAGCTCTCTTATTTCTGGTTCACTGTTATTCCAAGGGTGTATCTCTTCAGGGAATATGAAGCACTTACCAATGCCTCTCTTCTGTAAGGCTTCAATTCCATTTTGAAACTTCCCAGAAAAGCTCTGGTCAGTGTCTTAGTTTCTAATTTTTACTCAGAGTTGCAAACTTTCTTCCCCATGAATCTTACAAGTTAGAAGCCACCTCAGAAGGAAAAGCAGTCCCAAATGTTGGGCTCATGTCTCTGTCCTTCCATTTTCTTTAGGATCTTACTTAGATCAAGCCATTTTATCTTCCCAGTCCTGTGAGACTGCTGAAAACTATGCTCAGCTTCTCAGCTACTTAGCCTTGTATAGCATATTTTTGAAAAGTCAGTGCCTAAAGAAGAAAAGCAGTTTGGAATATCTGACTCACCTTATGCATTTTCCTTCTCTCTAGGATCTTGGCCTCCAAGTCCTGGCTGTATTGAGTGCTCTCCAATATTTTAAACCAAGTTGTTTGGTTTTATTTTATTCACTTTTTTCTCTTCTTTCTTGGCAGATTGTTGATCGGATATAAGCTAGTTTATCATTGTTCCAGGTAAAACTAGAATCCTTGCTTTAAACATTTGGGTTGTGTCTCTCTGACACACAGCTGTGTCTCTGACATCATTCTGACCTGTGTCTCCAACCAACCTCACTTTCTGGTATCATTCCTAATGTGCTAAGTGAGGAGAACACTATCTTTCTGCCTGCAATTGTTCAAAGCTCTCCACTGAAGTTATAGCTCTTGCTATCTGTTTTCATTGTTAATGTATAGGGTTGGGTTAGTTCAGTGGCAGAGCGCTTGCCTAGAATGCGTAAGGCCCCAAGTTCGGTCCTCAGCCCTGAAAAAAAGAAAAAGAGAGAATTATTGTTAATGTGTATTGGAAAATACAGTATTCCACCAGATGTGATTGCCTTTAATGTGAGTGTGTTGGCAAAATTCTGCACTAGGAAAGAGCCTTATAAGGCTCTGATACTTTGATTGGCAGGTTTTCCTCTGGGCTAAATGTTTCTGGGAAGCCTCATAACCACTCAAAGCACTCTTCTTCTATGTCCAACTTCTCACTGACATAATCCTACCACAAGTAAGAAACTACCTGCCTCTGAGTTTGAGCTCAACCTAGCTGTCTTGAAGCTTTGCTTTCTGATTTATTGATATACATTTGCACGTGAATGATAAATTCACTAAGTATGTCAAGATGAGCACTAAGAAAACTGGATTTTGATTTTCCAGATATTCAGACCTTTAAGACTTAAAAACACTTCACAGATTTAAAACAATTCTAGTAATATACTAGTTGAACCCTGATTCTTACCTTTACGTTGTCACAAAATTGAGGCTGCTTTTTTAAAAACAATTTTAAGCTATTAATGTGAACCAATCACTGTTAAAAGTTTTCATGATGCCTTTGAAAAGAGTCTTATTAAAACAATGAAGATTTTGCTGAAAATATAAAATGAAGTACAGTAGTTATATATTGAGCACTAACCAGTGTGTGTGCGTGTGTATGTGTCTACATACACATACCCGCCCATGAATAAGTGTGAATGTATAGCTTGGTAGATGCCCTCCATTCCAACTTAATTGGGAGCCAAAGTTGATTACTTTAATCTTAAAAGGATGTGTTAAATCTCAGAAATATAAAAATTAATACATATTAAACATGTTATTTTAAATTAAATCAGATAATTGTATTTTCAATCAGAAACATAAGACATACTAAAAATTCATCATTCTTGATTTCCAGTTTAAGCTTCTTGAAAGTGTATCTGATACTTACAGATACATACAGAGCAATCTGAGTACAGAACCCCCCAATTTTTACAACTTTTCCCAATCTTTTACTGTCATATTGCTCTCACCTAATTATACACCTTTTCAGCAATTTGACTTTACTGAGTCCTTTCAAAACAATCACAAATAACACCATCTTTTGCTCACTGAAATCACATCAATTTCAACAATTTTAACTAGATTAAGCAAATAAAGGATAAGAACAACTGGCATAAGGAGGTTTGGAATCAAATGCAGCCCTTAGGAGACATGCAGCCTTCCTGGGGCGGGGACAGCGATGTTCTGCAGGGTGGAGAGTGGCTTAGGCGTTCCGCATGCCATGGCACTTTGGCTGATCTTGCAAGGAGACCGACGGTGGCAGGGGGTGGCAGGAGCTTCCATAGCACTGCTTGTGAATACAGCTGTTTTGCTCAGGCTTGTGCTGAATCTATGTGTGTTTGAAGTCACCTTCCTCGCCTCTTGCTTGTCTTATCCTCGCATTCATTGGCATGATTGCACAGTGACTGGAAATATCTCCTGCACCAATCCACAATTACTGAAATTTAGTAATACTAACAGTGAACTTTTTGTGTATTACCAAGTGCCAGACCCTACATGGATCGTCCCACTGAATCTTCACAACCCTGTGAAGTAGAGCTATTATGGTTCTTATTTCATTCTTGAGGGAATTAAGACTCAGAGGGATGAAATTACCTGCCCAGAGTCTTATAGATAGTAATGATAGGTGCAAAATTCAAATCCGCACCCCACATTTTACTCCTTGACTGTATCCTTGCCATGGGACGTGGAAGCTGGTGGGGGATCCTGTTGTAGCCCACTGTCTGCTTGCTCCAGTCAACTACCCAAACTCAGTCCACTTCACTTCCTTTCAGGAGTTGCTACTTCCTTGCTGGTCCTCCAAATTCTCCTCCCAAACTTGTCATTGGGTTCAGGCATCTTAAACTCCCTCTTTCATTGATTCTGAGGATATCCTTGTGAGCTCCTAGTGTTTTAAAGACATTATTATCATCATTATGGAGAGACATAGGGTAAGAGAAAAACACATGCAGAAAAATGGCAAAGGCTCCAGAAACGTACAACGTTCTTGAATTCTGGTTCCTCAGCTACAATTCTTCATGTGTGCGCTGTGATGGGAACCAAATGCTCTGTTGGAATGCTGCCTTCTGTTTATTTCTGGAAAGGGGGCCCCCCAATTCCCTCTCTTCCTATGGCAACAGCCTTGGTTACCCCCACATCCATAAAGGCCCCTCTTTTCAGCAAGAGGACCTCTTGATTATAGTGGGGCTCTGTATGCTCTGAGACCCTTCAGACTGGAGAGCAGCTGTTTTCCAGGAACTCATGCCACACCCTCACCCCACGCCACCTAACTAGTACTGACTCCTCTGGGCACTACCTGATGGTCTCAGTTTACAGCTAAGTATCATGACTTCTGCAAGAACTGTAAAGATGGTCAGTATTTTCTCTGACACAAAGGAGGCTGAGCACATAGGACAGGAGAACCAGAGCTCCAACCACTGTTCATCATTAACTCTGAAAACAGCTTGTTATCCAAATAACATCCCCAAGAAGGACTTCCTTGACTGTGCTAAAATGGCAGCAATGCAGAGAAAGTCCATGCATACGTTTAGCATTTCACTATCAAATATAGTACACTTAAGGAGTACCCCAGCATCAATCCTCCTGCTCCTTTTAATTTCAGGATGCTAATTATGAGATGCTACATGACCACTCAAAATAAAATGAGATTTCCCAGCTTCACTTGAGTTAGACGTACGCATGAAACTAAGGCCAATGAAATGTAAGACAACCAAAATGTAAGTTTCCTGGAAAAGTTCTAAAACAGAGGGAACATGCCCCTCTTTGTTCCCTAGGCTGTCCACCTATACTTTCTTTTACATAAGAGAAAAATAAACTTTTACTCCTGTTTTAAGCTAGATATTTGCAGTTTCCAAGTTTTATGCAGTTCTAATCACAATTGACACAGGTAAAAATATCAAAAGTGTTTCAGAGATTGAGAAGCTTCTTTCTATTCCCTTTCAAGTTTCTTCACATCTGAAGTACATCAACCCTCCATATCCCAGAGTTTGGTATCCAACAGATACCAATATGTGCATATGCTCAAGCCCCTTATATAAAATGCAGAGTGTCTAAATAAAATCTACATATATCCTCCCACGCATTTCAAATCATCCATGTATTCCTTATAATTCCTAATACAATGTAAATGTATGTAAGCAGTTGCTGTGCTGGGGGCTGGAGAGGTGGTTCAGCAGTAGAGTGCTTGCCTGGCATGCACGAGGACCCGGGTTTGAACCCCAGCACCACATACACAACTAAGTGTCGGAGAACCAAAACCCAGATGAAAAAATAAATAAAATTGACTCTCTCTCTCAAAAAAAGCAGTTGCTATATAATACTGTTTAGGGAATATTGACAAGGAAAAAACTCTGTACATGTTCAGAACAGGTGCAAATTTTTTTTGTTTTGAAATATATTCCATCTGTGCTTGATTGAATCCAGGAATGTGGAACCTATGGACACAGAGGACCAACTGTATATTTTTTCCTATTTTTTAATTGGTGCCTTATAGTTGTATATAATGGTGGAATTCATTGTTACCCAACTATGTATTTAAACTCAAGATTCTCTGACTTCCTTTTCTTATACTACACATATACTTTGGTCTTAGGCACCTGGGGAAGAGTTAGTTGCTCTCACAGATTACTGTATTCTACAAATAATTCTTCAAGTAATCAAGGGTAAGAAGTCAGAAATTACACAGAATCCTATGCAAACTTGATTTCAGTTTACAATCAATTCCCATCCCCACTCCATGGAATGTAAAACAAAGGGAATCAGCCACTTTTTGACTCCTTGAATGAAATTGTTACATACCCTGTAAGGAAATGAGAAAATATATTTCTAAGGCTAAAACATCATGCACACCAAGTTAGGAATAAATACAATAACTGCCTAATAAATCAAAGCTATGTTGGCAAAGTAATTTTTCACCATCAGATGCTTCCCGTAAAAAGCACTCAAGTGTCAATCTACGAGAAGCCCCCAGCCTCATTTCAAGATATCTGTTAATTACATTTCCCTCATTTATCCAGCACCTCTGCTATTGTGGCAAGTGTCAGATTCATTTTATCCCATCGCTCAATAGATTTTAATTGCAGCTGCTGCAGCAGACACCTTGAGATACATTTCCTAGAGAGACCATGGCAGCCTGCTAGACAGGCCCAAAGATGATTAATTTCAACGACTTGAATCACTGAGGAAGAGGAAAGCCACTTCCCTTTTAATTACATCTATAGGAGTGCAGCGCTGTTGCACCAATTCATTGTCCTGGAACAAAAGAATCCCTGAAAAGAGAACAAAATGCAGGGTGCAGTGGTCTCTACCAACACTGATCTTTTTTCTGTTCACCACGACTCAGTCAGCCCTGTGTTGGGCAATATTGGCAAGCCATGAGAATTTGCAAGCAGATTGGAAACCATGAAGAAAGCATTGTTCAGTTTGTTTTTGTTTATCTTACTTGGGCAATTAAAATCCATTGAGCAGATTTAAGACATGAGACAGCATTTCATCCTCATTGCAGATGTTCTGCATAAAAGGGTCAAGAATAATTAACTCTGACTTGCATATGTATTTATTTATTGTCCCAGGGAGACAAAGTCAAAGACGTTTTTGCGTTTTTTCAGAATGCTCTGTACTCATTCATGCCCTTGGGTGTGGGCACATGCTGTCCCCTTCTCTCCCCCTTCCCATTTAGACAAATGGCATCTTTCAACAAGGTCCAGCTCAACTGCTACTCTGTCGTGCCCCGGAGTGTGTGGAGGGAGTTAACATATCGAACGAGAATGCCAGTGTTGTGTGACCTTGGGTAAATTCCTGAGGCTTTCTGAGATAAGAGCACAGCTGCTGTCTTTAGCCGTCTTCCCACTCTTGATTATTATATTTGCTAAAATGACTGCCAACCCCCTTGAGGTCTGATTTATTGCTGGCTGTCCGCTCACTCCCCGTTTCCTCATCTGTACAGTGGAGGAGAAGGAACGTTCTCCTATATCATAGCTGTGCCATTAAATGAGAAGCTTCACTGTAAAGCACCCAGGCCGATGCCTGGTCTTTGAGGGGATAGCAGGGTGGCACCTCCCAAGACAGCCGCACTTTTTTTTTTATCTCTTTTATGATGCTAATTGAAAAGCAAGCCAGAAAACAGGCATTTAAATTAGACTCTGTCCTTTCCTCCTTCTCCTCAAGTAAAAGGGCAATTAAATTTAATTGTCTCTACTTCATATTTCACATCCATTCCCTCCGCTTGGTCCTCACTGCTGACTGCCTCGATTCGCACATGGTTTCTTCAGCGCTTGCCTGAACTGATGATACAGTCTCTTCACAGATCTGCAGGCCTATCTTACCCCATCTATTGCATCTTCCACGAGACTTCTGCAGTAATCTCTCCTGTCCCTCTCCTGTAGGTGGCATGTCTCAATAGTCCTCAAATATTCCAAGATACATTCGTCATTGTAGGACATAACACACTAGCGATGAGCCTTGCCTTCCTCTCTACCTTCATCTGCACCATGCCGTCCCCATCCACTGTACAAACCCATACACTGTTGATTTGGGCAGTGCTGGGCTCCTTGATATTTGTCCACATGTTTCATGCCCTTTCCCGGTTCTCTACACTCGCAGTTCCTTCTGTTTGCAGGGCTCACTCCCCTTCCTGTTTCATCTGGCTAACTCTAGATCCTAACATGTCACCTCCACTAAGAAGTCTTCCCTGGGCATCTGCCTGATATAGCTGCTCCTCCATAGCAGCCTGCGTTGACCTCTGAGCTGATGCCTATTACATTTCACTGTGATTATGCTTTGTCTACCCTAGTAGACTAAGAGATCCCTGAGGACAGAAACCATGTCTTCTTTATCCCTGTAAGTCCAGGAGCTGACAGTAAGTGCTCATTATTGAATAAATGAACAAATGAGCTATGTATATTTGCCTTCTCGCTTCCAATACTGTGTGAACTCTTCAAAGGCAGAAAGGACACATTCTTGATTTTCTGAGGTTTTAAATTTTTCTCCCTCAGTACCTGGTACACAGCAGAGCCTGACTGAATATTGTGAATGAATGAATACATGCATCTCTTTAGACATGAGTCAAGTGATGCGCTTTCATGGTAAAATAAATTCCCCCTCAGTTCTCCCACTCCCCCAGCCATGTACCCTGTGAAGATACCAGTCGTCAGGAGTACACGTGGCCTCATGCTCTCCCCCAGGTAGCTATACGCTGGAAGTCACTGGGGTCGTGGCCTCTCCTATGGACATAAACTTCAGAAGGAAAAAGACTTCTTTCCAAAGAAAATGCTCAACTAGACTCCTTCCACAATTGAATATAAAGGCCACAAGCACATGGGGAAGAAAGCTGCACCAGATGGCTTTCCCACTACAAAGAGATGAAATATGTGTCATTTCCACTTCTGTAGTGGTTTAGTCTTTTTGGAGCTCAGCATTAAACAGCTGGGAGTCCTTTCTGACAATGCGGATTCCACCGCCTGATGGCAGGAAGTCGGGCAGCAGGCAGGGTCCATCCATTTTCTCCAACCACCTTTCCAGCCAATAACCTATAACTTTCTCCCCTATAAAAGTTTTATGGCAAGTTGAGTAGAAAGCCTAGCAATGAATAAGACCTCAAGGGGTTTGGCAGATGGAAAAAATGAGACAAGTTTGGAATCTAGTGTTGCTGGGAAGAAGCGTGGAGTGGAAAAAAGTCCAAGGGCATTGTGGTCACACAGACCCAGGATCAGAGCTTGCTCTTCCATGTCCACACTGCCTGACCTCAGTTCACTGGGCCTGGACCTCACTTTCCTAAGCTCGACTGTGAGAAGAACAACAAAGCCTAGTCAGCGCAGAGTGCATTCGGTACATTTTAGCTGCCTTCCCCTCTCTTGACTCCTGTTATATTTGCTAAAATGACTTCTGGTATGACAAAGGGCATTTCCCCTCATTTGTGGATTTCTGTAATGATAACTCCGATAAAGTTTGTTTTAAAAGAAATGAAATCAAATCTAGATGAACATTTTTAAAATATCTTTCTTTGGAACAGAAGGACAAAGCTATGATGAACAGGATAAATTCAGAATGGTGATGGCTTTGTCTATGAGTCAACCGTGACCACAAAAAAAAAAAAAAAAAAATGGCAGACTGTAAATTGCTGTGAGTCTCCAGAAAGTTCAGGAACACCTATGTTCCACTTTCACTCACACTTGCCCCCCGAAATGGAGAAGGATCACTAATACTCTTACACTCTTATATACACCCCTTGGTATCTGTGAGACTCCTTACTTCCCTACACTATGGTTTCTGATAGTCATTCATTCACCTTCCAAGTCCACTGCTCTTTTAAAACCACTTTTGAACAGACACATAAGGTAAGCACACTTTCAAGCTAAAATCATCCCATGGTGAACTATAGAGGACAGTATAGCAAGGCAAAATGAAGGAGGGTTTCAGAATCAGAGGCCTACATTCTAATTCTGGTTACTTCCTCTTTGTGCAGCATTGATGCTTTTATCTGTAAGTCATTGTGTAAAATCTCCCGGGTCCTGCCACTTGTCCAATGAGAAACCTCTTCCATCACATCCCTTGCACCTCTGCTTGAATGCATCCAGTGACAGGGACCTACCTCTCTGAAGCACCATATAAGCTGATGCAGTATATATGTTGCACAAAGGCACCACGCTGAGGAGGCATATGGGAACTGAAATCTTGTCCCTGTTCTGCTTGTCAAGCTGATTACCCCAAACGGGACACCTTTTTCCAATTTGACCATCCCTAGGAGGCTCCTTTTACTAATGTTCAGAGAGGCATCATCTAGACTAGCAGTGCACCAGTGAAGTCAGCACACTCCAGTGTACACTGAGGACCAGAAGAGATCCCCACTCCACCAGGGACTGTGATACTGTGTGTGCTTGGGCTTTCAGCAAGAGTCATGACCTCAAATGAGCTCAGGTGTTGAGAGACCAGCAATTAGTTGGCATCCAAGCTAATGTATCTGCAAGGGAAGAATATAACAAAATAAAAAAGGACTTACAGCAGCAAGCTACACTTGATCATTTATTAAACTGCAAAATCTTATCCATGGCTGTGAAATGCCTTTATGGTTAGGAAAATATACTAATAATTTTATTAGGCAGCAATTAAACTTAAATTCCTTTTAACTATATTTGATGTCATCCTTTTTCTGGGCCCATTAGAGTAACATTAAGGTGTTTGTGCAGATAGCTCAGTCATTTCAAATTACTTTCCTGTCTAATGTGGGAGCCTTTAATAGCATACTCTTAGGTTGAATTCAATTTTGGAGACACTAGGCATGCTAATTAGATCGTCTTAGTGTTCCTTGCAGAAGAAGCCAAAGAAGAGCTGTCCCCCGTCTCTTCTGCTTAGCAATGTTCATGGAACACAGCTTTCTGTGCAATTAGAAGTATAGACCTTTTACTGCACAAAATCTTGCTTGAACAGTAAGTATTGCTAGCAGACACGTTGTCTGGTTAATACACTTCCATTGTTGACATGTTTTTAAGATCTAATTAGAGCCAGTAAGTTTTCTCCTCCATCATTCTGAATATCATAGTTAGTGTTTGTTCTGTCTCCGCACTCTAACATTAGAGTTGAAAGCAAAGGGGAGAGGAATGAGCATTTATTAAGCACCTACCAGCTGCCAACTTCTGGGTGAGACATTTAATGTCTCCAGCAGCTCTCTGAGCTGTAGATTATTATCTCCATTTGTAGATGGGGAAACTTTGGCTCAGAGAAGTAAGTAAAAGACCCAAGGCCACCCAGCTGGCAAGTGTGGGATTGGGAGAGCATATGCTCTTCCCACTCTGACAGCTCTGTCACTTACTGGTTCTGGAACTCAGAAAGTCACTTTAATACCCTGATCATCAGGATCTGTACCTATAAAATAGGGATGCCATTTATTGTGTGGATCAAATGCAGTAGTAAATGTAAATGACCCTTGTAGAAGCTGGAGCACTACACATATGTGGTAGGTAATGTGCCCTCATTTTGCTACTTGATGCCAGCTGATATGTGGATTATAGGGGGTAATGTTATATAAAGTGCCCATTCCATTCCCCAGAACACAAACACCAACAAAGTAATGATTTTACTCCGTGATCATTTCAACCAGTCTTAGCCACTGGCACCCATGTCCTGTGTAATCTCTGCTCACTTGAAGATTCCCTTTCCTCGTCTCTTTCCTCATCAACCTATTAACATAAATTCTTTCTCCCGTCATTGCACATGTCATCGATCTACTCACTTGCGGCTATTATGTTCATGATTGCAATTACCATTTGGCTCAGTGCATTGCTATCATCATTTTCTTTTGGTTACCATGATAAATGTTACTAATAACTCTGGCCTCAGATCTTTTGTGGAATGAGGCAAAACATTAATTAATTGATGGATTAATGACTCATAACTGTTACGATCATCATTAATTGCTATTACCTTCAGAGTACCAAATGAGTGAGGCAAAGTGGAATGTTCATTCCCCTTGGAAGGCCAGCCAGATAGAGAAGGTGAGAGCTGTCACCAGGCAGGGTCCCCCTGAGAGGATGAGAGAAAGGCTATCATGGCACAGACTACAGGTGTCTCTACCCAGTTTTTTTTTGGGGGGGGAGGTTGTCTTCCCTGGCTCTGACATGGCTGTCCCTGTAACCACTGTGATTCTTGCAGCACTTCGCAGCCAGCCCTGGCCTGCTGACCCTTACTTTCCTCCCCTGAGCACTATTCTGTACCCAGGAATTCCAGAGAGGCAAGATCAGAAAACAATGGGACTGTTTATCATGCCAGCCTCTGGGTTCCCTGTGAGCCCTGCTCACGGCAGCATGTAGCTACAATCGTGTCACCCTTTCTCTATGAGAGCACAGTCCCCAAGCTTTTGGAACTCATGGGACTCCTGGGAGACAAGAGCTCCAGATGCTTGGAGACAAGAGCTCCAGATGCTTGCAGCCAACAGAAGGGCAGCCAGTGAGATCCCAGACCTTTCACGAGCCCACTCTCCCCCACCTCACTTCATAGCCAGCTCTCTTGTGTAAGAACAATGACTCCTGAAGAGCCCCACAAATCTCCTGCAGCTCTCTTCGCCAAGAGGCCTTTCTGTTTAGATATGAGTAACGGCAATGCAAATCGCAGGCTTCGGCTGAATTAGTCCCATCAGGCCAAAGTGTCACACACTCTTCTTAGCACAGGGTCTGCCTGTAATATCACCTTATCCGCAAAGCTAGTCATTTTTCTCTTTAGTATTATAATCATGTTTCGTTGCTAATGGTACAGTATTTAGTTTGCGGTTTTGCACATGGCATATACCCCATCTTTTACCATCCAAGCCCTTTCTATAGGAACTATAGATAAACTGTATGTTTCCTCTCCATTTAGTACTAACCTTGACTGTAGCCCCCACACATTTCTCCCAGACAGCCTTTTTCATGCAGACTGGCTGCTACCATAACTCATCTATGGAATCCTGAAAGAACAGTATGAACAAACCAGAGGCTTTGTTCCATAAGAGCATTAGTTAAACCTCAATGTGCATGTTAGAATGGATTATAAACAGTTTACCAAACAGAGGTAGACACAGCTACCCAAGCATCATATAGGCATTATGCAGAGTGAAGCTGAAGTTAACTGCCAATCCCTCCAACACAAGGCATCGGGCAACCCCAGAGCCTGGGCCAGGTGAATGGCTCTTTCTGGGACTTCCATGATCTTCCTTTATCTATGTGATGGTTCCGTGGTTTCCACTGATCCATCTCTGTGGTCAGGATGAGCTACACCTTTGCTCATCAGAGTAGCCACTTCCTTACATCAGAACTAATATTCAGCGCAAAAAGGGTTCTGAGTGTTAATGTCAGTCCAACCAATCCGACATGACAGAAGAAGACTGATGCACCTTCTGCTGCCGAATTACCCATTTGTTCTTATAGTCAATACAATTATTTAGCTGGGAGTAAATCCTAATAATAATAATAATTATGATCTGTGACTCCCAAAGTTGCATAAGGATCAAATATAGCATGTGAAAAAATGAATTTGTTATGATCCTTATTACATCTTATATGTTTCGGAAAGAAATTCTCCACTGTTAGTGATTTCTGGCCTGCATTTGGACTTCTATTTCAGAAATGCAAGCCAGACACATGTAACAAGTTAAACAGGCATAAAAGATATTTTTATCTGTTCAAGCCAACAACAGTAAATGCATCACAAGACAGTATGTGATTAATCGCCAAGTGAATTGTGAAAAGAATAATCGCCAGAAAAATACGAACAAGGGGAGGGCTTCACTCTGACTGATGGGGAAGAGAAAAATGAGGTTTGTGAAGGACTGCATGGAATAGAGATTTGCTCTGGATCTTGTAGAGCAGATAGGATTTGGGTTAGAGAGGAGAGGGCATTCCAGGGAAAATACATCAGGTTGGGTGGAGATGATAGGGACTGGAGCATTCGTGGGGCATTTGCAAGCAGGAGGAGGGGTAGGCATTGATGTAGTAGGAATTTGTGAATGGTGTTTTTTCTCAGTGTAAAATTCAGACAAGTCCAACACACCTGTGCCACATACTGCAAGCAGCCTCTCTAAGGCTGGCTATGCCACCTGTCCAAACCCCGTACCTGCCATCCTGGAGCAGCTTAATTCCTAATCTGATCTTCATTTCCCATGTACAGCCCTATTCTGTCTCTGAGAACTTGATTCCATTTTTTTTTACCTATAAGGTTTAGTTCTCAATTCCTATTCAAGTCTATAAAAGTCAAGCTAACACTCGCCCAGACCTTTCATTAAATATCTTACCTCCCTTACTCCTCAAACTAGCCCCATGAAGTGGTATGGCACTTACCTGCATTTTGCAGATGGGGAAATGGAGGCCTGAGATGTTCTGGTCCAAGATCATACCACAATAAGTGATAGGGTTTTGGAGTATAACCCCAAGTTAGCTGACCCCGTAGCCTAATTCCCAGGCACTAGCCCTGCATACAGTCTCTTATTGACTAAATCCATCTAGTTGGTTCTTTCTTCCTTAGTCACCTTTAGAAAAAATATTTTACTAGACTCAACATTAGGAACCTAGTCCCTTCCTCACATAGCCATCCTGCTGCAAATCCCTGGGTACCAAGCACAGTCATGCACAGAAATCCTCAGTGGAGCCTTTGGCTTTGCATCTAGAAGATGTTTGACACAAATTTACATCCAATTTTATTGAAAATGCAAGCTAGGGAAAGTACTTATAAACATGAGATAACATGGTGACATACCATATTTCCAAAACATGATCCAAGATTCAATTCAGGACTATCCTGTCTGTTCCATTCTGGACCATGAAGAGCTTATAGGGAAACAAAAGTTTACGACCTATTTGTGGTTCAAAGTGAGAGAATACATATCTAAGTTAACAGGGTGATAGTGGGAATGAATAGAACATGACCATACAAAATCAACTCGTTTCATTCTGAAATAAAGTGTGTTTCTTCTGAAAATAAACTCGCTCACCAACTGAGTCATCTGTAAGGAATCATCTCACAGCTTCACAGCTCTCCAGAATCCAGAATGCATCTCGGGTGTGTCCTCGTTCCTTGGTTTGTGCTGTTGAAAATGGAGGCAGTGTGAGGTGGAGAGAAGTTCAGGGCTTTGAACTCAGGCCTGAGTTCAAATAGTGCTCCTGCCACTCAACTAACCATGTGACCTTGGGAAAGTACTTAATCGCTCTGAGCCTGTCTCCTCATCTGTAAAACAGGGATAATAAAGTCTGCCACACCAGATTGTTGTGAGGATTAAGTAAGACAGTGGATAGAAAAGCTATGATTAGCACAGAATAAATGTCAGTTTTTGTGCTATCATTTCTGAGCCAAACACCTCATTAAAAGCCCTGCATAATCACCCATAAAATCTTGTTTGAAATAAAGTGATTGGGTTCAACCAACCTTTAGGAAAGCAATTTGGCTTTCCAAATGCTTTCCACTGTATATTAAGACACATAAAAATGTTCCTAGCCTTTGATCCAACTGTTCCACTTCTCAGAATCTATTCTGAGGAAGTTGTCTCAATATAGGAAAAGACTAACGCACCTAGAGCTTCACTGCAGATGGATACAATAGAGGAAATTAGAGGCAACCTGAACACCCAGGAGCCGAGGATTGCAGAGTTCCCGCTGCAGTCTGCTCTTGCTTCAGAACTGCCTTGCATAGTGTGAAACACAGCTCAAAACAGCATTTTAAAGTGGGTGAAGTAAATCAAGGATGAAACACACTCTTTTCTTCAATTTGTTGGCTCCCACCTCTGATATCCCCCTCCTCTCTTCTGAAGGCTTCCCTGCATGGCCCACACACCAGCAATCTTATCCCTTTTTCTCCCACTCAGAGTTCTGCCATCTGGGCACTGCCCATGAGGCTTCATGCCACCTGCACAGCCTGGGCTTCCCACCCGCTGCTGCCAGCTCTGCGGACATAGAAGTCTTCTCCAAGCTTGGATGTCCTTTGACTCAGATTTTTTGTCTCCCAAGATTGCCTGGCAAGCACATCTCCCTCAGCTCGTCCCTACCTCCCACCCCTGTTGTCTTCCCACTATCAACTTCTTTCCTTACTGTTTCCACCACAGTTTATTGTATCCTTCTAAGTTAAAGCAAGCACTGTCTCCGGTATCCAGAATTTGTCCCTTCAAATAATCTTAACTTGGTAGGGGGAGATCAACTTCCATGATTTAGAAGCCTATTTATGAAATCCTTTAAGAGAGGACTGAACTTTTATGAAACCACATTCTTTCAAAAGTGGCACCCATGGTCCAATTTAGGGGAGGAGGAACATGGCGCCCACACCAGCAGCAGCGATCCCCAGACACTCCTGAGCCAAAGTTCACGCTGCAGGATTTGGACATGGTATCCAATGGTAGGACCGGGCTCACCGTGTGTGGGAAGTTTGTCCCCCCGAATTCTTTAATACCAAAGGAAAAGAGCTTGAGGTTACCCCTTGCCAAAAGTGGCATCCATAAAGTTAGAAACATGGACAGTTGGGTGGGGGGACAATCCAGGAATGTCATTTGGAGCTACCCTAATTTGTAAGCTGGAACTTCCTTTCTTGATAACACCTAGAAGGAAGAGCATTTGGTTTCTCTTGCGTTTGGATAACTAAGTGCATTTTGCAACATCTTGGCTTGGCAGTCACTGGGTAGCATTTGGCTTGAGCCCTTTCAACTCTTAGGACAATTTCATAACTGTGCTTTTCCTGTCAGCTCCGACATCTGGACCCATAGAGGCCCAGGTCAGCATGTGGTAAAACCCTGTATAAACTCCTCAGCAGAGCACAGAACAAGCTGTCCAGGGCCCAGGTGCTTCCCTCCCTCCCTCCCTAGAGCCTGAGAGCAGGCCTCCTCGATGGCTGCAGAAACGATGGCCATTTTCAAAAAGCAAATTAGGGTAATAGTATTTTTTTAAGGTTGCTTTACTGGTTGAACAATAAACACTATTTTGACTCACTATTTACTAAGCACCTGCTGTGTACCCCAAGTTCCCGCTGTGTGCTGAGGTACAAAGTTGACTCCTGCTGTTCCATCTGGGCCCATCTGCCTGCCTTCCTCCTTCCTTCCTTTCTGCTTCTGTTAGTCAGCATCAGCTTTCTGTTACTGTGATAAAGAGCCTGAGAAAATCAGCTTAAAAGGAGGGAAGATTGATTTTGGCTCAGGATTTCAGAGATTTCACTTCATGGATGCTTAGCCCTGTCACTTTGGGCCCTGGTGAAGCAGAACATCATGGTGACTGGGAATCAGAGAACAGGAAGAGGATCCCAGAGACCAAATACATTCTGGAAACATGTCCCCAGGGACACAACTCTTCCACTAGGGCCAACATCCTGAAGTTTCCACCACTGCCTAAAAGCACCACCATCTGGGGACCAAACCTTTGGGGCGATGTTCCAGATGCAAACTTTGACATTTCCTCTTTCCTCTTTCTTCCTTCCTTCCTCTGTCTTTCTCCTATCTTCTTTCTGTCCTTCCTTCCTTCCTTTCTTCTTTCTTCCGTAGTTCTCCTCCTTCCCTTCCTTCTTTGCTAAGATATTGTTTAGGTAATACTGGAAAACAAACAACATATACAATCCTGCCACTGAGTATATAAAGATAAAAACAAAAACCACTCCCTTCTTATCCCATCTTCTAAGCCCTAAAGGTGGTGTGTGTCATTCCCAACTTTCTATTACATTTATATAGATGAGCTATCTACCTGACTCTATATGCAGATGTATTTTACAATAATATATTGATGCTATAATTATTAGACCTCATACTTTATTATTTAATATATTATTAGCACCTTTCTAAACATATATCATCCCCTTCATTATTCAACATTCTCCTATTAATGGATGTTTAGGTTGCTTTCAATTTTTGTACTATGTAGTCATAAAGAATTATAAATGTCCATAAATATGGGTGTAGATATATGCAGACATATATATGCAGATGATATATATGTAAATATATATGCAAATATATATATATACATACATACACACACACACTTGTTATTTATAATTGATTCCCAGAAATGGGATTATTAAGTGAAAGAGTATGTGTCTTTTTCAACTGTAATAGATATTACCAAATTGCTTCCCAAATAATAGCTCTCCTACCCATACTGTATGAGAGTGCCCATTTTCCTTCCTGGTACTTGGATTCCCTTCTTCATTTTTGCTGGTCTTGTAGACAAAGCACATATTGTTTTAATTCATACTACCCCACTTGCCAGAAGGTAGCCTATCTCATGTTTCCTGTCCCTGAGCACTTATTTTTAATCCAACCCTCATGAGCTTTGCTGTCATGGTTTTTATTAATTCTGCCTTACTGAATGCCTGCTAGATAGACATGCACCACCATGATCAGCACTTACGGGCATTGTTTTGTTTAATCCTCTAACCCCATATGAGGTTGGTGCTCACATCAGCCCCATTAGACAGGTGTGGTGAGGGCAGATAAGCAGCCTACTTGTCCATAATCAGACTCCAAGAGGCACAGCTGGAATTTGAACCCAGACCCACTGACCCCAAAGCTTTTGCTCTTTCCACAAGTCCAGGCCACCCACCCACACACATCTGTGCCCTCTCCCAGGCTTCTGGGTCCTAGCTTTCTTCAGATGATTTTGTTCATCCTCCCCTCCCAGGGTCCTCTGCTGCCTCAGGTGGCCCATGGTAAAGCTTTGGGCTGAGAATCCATCTCCTGCTTCAGCTGGCCCTGCAGGGACAGAATAGGTGAATAAGAACCAGTCCCTTCCTGAGAAGAACTCAGATTGCGTTTGTATACAAAGAACAGTGCCTTGACAGTTTAAATTTCCACCTTAATTTATAACCTCGCGCCTGAGTTTTCTGTCTCTCCCACAGGTCCTCCCACTCCCCGCTCCCTTCAAGAACTCCTTCAATGTAATTTCCCCCTTCCTTCCCCACATCCTTAAAAACGCCAGGCACATTTTGTTCTTCATGAACTTTCAGAACTGGGCACACACTGTGAAATCACAAGTGGAAGGGAAGAGACAGCAAGAGCTGCCTGACTTTCTGGCTCTTGAAATTTTATTCCAGACTAAGTTAGCATCCAGTTCATTCTTGCAAACAGTCCTGCACCAGATGATTCCAAGTCACAGCAAAATTCTACCAAGAGAATTCTGATTTAAAACTTAAGAAAATAGTCCCTACATATTTTTAGAACAACCCAGAAAAGAAGACGTCTGTGACTTGAAACAGCTGGAGATCTTTCGGCCAAAATTATGCAGATTAAGAAAGTGGTAATGCTCAGACAAGAGACATTCAGGATCCACATGGTCCTGTGTTTTCACATATTCAACTTCCAAATAATCTTTACTTTCATACATTAAACACCCCTGTAAACTGCCTTTCAAATACCAAATGCCAGCCAGCCATGGAGTTTGTGCAGCAGTGTTTGTGTAATTATTTGAGGATTTTATTGTATTTTTGCCTTTTTTGGTTTAGCAAGAAGAGTGGTAAACCAAAAGAACAAAACTAATCAGAAGCTAGGTCTTATAAACTCATAATATACTTCAGAAATTATGAGGCATGCACTAGATAGAATAACATTAGCCTTGGATCATCATTGGACCTAATCCAGTCAAGGAAAACAATAAAATTAAAGATTCTGTTTGAAATGTTTAAAATGTTGATAGCCAACTGTGGAGAAAAGACAAGATAACAAGATATGTTGAGGAAGTTGCATTTTTTTTAAGATTGTTGAAAATGGAGTGATCTTCTACTTGAGACCCTGCTAGGGCAGGTCTGTCTTATTCGCTGTCACATCCTCAGGGCCTTGCACATAATACATGGTCCATAAATATTTGCTGAGTAAATCACTACAAATAGCATGGCTGCAGATTCAACACTTTAAGAACCCTATTGTGCATAAAAGTAGAGGTGTGGCTGCCTTTTCCTCAATATTCAAAGGGAAGCAGAAAAGAAAGGATTCCTGAGGCTGCACTGTCTTATGGGGGCACAGAAGGTGCATTTGAGCAGAAAAGGTGACAATGAGCCCTTTGTCAGACTCCTGTCCAAGTATCCTCCCTTGTAGCATTCTTTCTCCAAGCCACACATTCACACCTGATTGAAGTCAGACAGATAACCAGCACCAGCCAGGCCACAAGTGCCAAGAACAAGCCTTAGGAGTGAGGTGTCTCTCACCAGAGGATGCTGCGTCTAGAAAGCAGATGGGACTGGAGGTTGTGCCCAGAAGGAGAGCAATCATTGAGCTCAAGGCTAAGGGATAAAATCAAAAGTGACTAGAGAACCACAGCAGGGATGCTAGTGAGTGAACAGCTTTTAGACGAACTCATCTAGAGGAATTCATGAGGTGGAGTGTGGGCACCCAAATTAGTGTTTCTCAGCAAATTGCTGTGTGCATTTGAAGAAACCAGAGTCAGGTGCATGCAGCTACTGTGCAAATGATGGAAAAGGAAAGTCTAGGGGCTGGAGTGGTGGCTCTGAGGTTACAGTGCATTCTGGCATGTGACACAACAAAGTGTCAGAGCAACAAAAGCTGCATGAAAAACTAAATAAAAATTTTTTTAATTTTCTCTCGCTCTCTCAAAAAAAAAAAAAAAAAAGGAAAGGAAAGTCTAAACTTGTGTCCTAGCAGAGCAAATTTCTGGAGTATTAGCTGCAAGAAATAAATGATAAAGACCAAAACTGAACACAGTCGAGGTCAGACACTAGAGAAATTTTTCAGTTGTGGTAAGGCCACAATCATGGAGGAAAAGCAGGACAGCAGGGAGGTCAGGATCAGGGTAAGAGCAGGGTATCCTGAGATTCCAAGATCAGAGCCAGGAAGTGTTAGCAGGACGGTCTGGAGATGATGGTTCCTCCATCTTGGAAGGCCCTGGTCACACCACCCCAATCTAAAAGACATTGCACTCTGAGTTTCATCAATGGTAGCTTATGAACATGTGTAAGACCCAGGAAGAGGTGCAGCAAAAATACATTCATACTTACACATGTGAATATCATCCTGCTTCAAGGTTTTCCAGGAGTGGTGAACCCTGCTTGTCCTAAAGGTAAAGGGAATAGTAAGTAGTTTCACTTTATGTGAAGTTAAAGTTCATTTTATTATTTTTATTTAACATACTCTTTTTTATTTACACCTATTAATTGTACATGTTAATGGGGATCCAGTGTGATATTTCCATGTACTGATCAAATACAACTAACGTTTATATATCCCCGTCCCTATCAGCAGAGACAATAACCGTCAAACCCGCAGCCAACACACATACACACCCCACACCCCACTTCTTTATCCATTCCTCTGTTGACCTACTCTTAAGCTGATTCCATCTTGGCCATCATAATTAGTGCCATAATAAACATGGTGTGCAGGTATCTCTTTGATATGCTGATTTCGTTTCCTTTGGTTATATACCCAGAAGTGGGGTAGCTGGATTATAAGGTATATCTATTTTTAGTTTTATGAGGAAACTCTATGTTTTTCTCCATCATGGTTATACTAACTTACAATCCCACCTACAGTGATTCCTTTTCTTCACATCCTCACCAGCATTTTTGTTTTATTTGTTTTAGTAATATTCATTCGTACTGGGATGAAATGGTATCTCAGTTTTAATTTGCATTTCTCTAATGGCTAATGATATTGAGCATTTTTTCACAGATTTGTTGGTCCCTTATACTTCTGAGCAGTTTCTATTCAGATTATTTGCCCATTTTTTAAAAAGAGAGCACATAAGTGAGAAAAAATCAACTTAGTTCTTCCAACACTTAGTTGTGTACGTGGTGCTGGAGTTGGAACCTGGGTCCTCACGAATATTAGGCAAGCACACTACCACTGACCTGCCACTCTCGCCCTTTTTTTGCCTTTTTTTTTTTAAGATACAGGGACAGTGAGAGAGAGGAAAAAAGGGAGAATCAATTTTATTTAGTTTTTCACGTGGCTTTTGTTGCTCCAAGACTTGGTTGTGTACATGGTGCTGGAGATTGAACTCGGGTACTGGCACATGTTGGACAAGTACTGTAACCACTGAGCCACCACTCCAACCCCCTTATTTGCCCATTTTTTAGTTGGAGTATTTGAGTTTTTGTTTTTTGGGTTTTTTTTTTGTTTTGTTTTCTGAAAATTATTACCTATACCAATATCTCAAGTTGTTTCCTATGTTTTCTTCTAGTAGTTTCAGAGTTTTAGATCTTACATTTAGGTCTTTTGTCAATCTTAAACTAATTTTAGCACAGATTGGGAGGTAGGGATCAAGCTTTAACTTCTGCATGTGAATTTTCCCAGTACCATTTATTGAAAAGGCTGCCTCTTCTCCAATGTATATTTCAGTGCCTTTGTTGAGAACCAGTTGGATGTAGATGCATGAGTTTATTTCTGAGATTTTTATTCTGTTTCATTGGTCTACGTATTGGTCTTTTATGCCAGTGCCATGCTGTTTTTGTTGATATAGCTATGTTGTATATCTTGAAATCAGGAATTGTGATACTTCTAGTATTGTTCTTTTTTGTCATGATTACTTTGACTGTTTGGGTCTTCCTCCCAAATTCATATGCCTCTATATGAATTTTTCTAGTTCTGTGAAGAATGTCATTGGTATTTTGATGGGAATTGCACTGAATATGTGGATCACTTTGAGTACTATGGACATTTTCACAATATTAAGTTTTCCCATCAATTAACATGGAAGGTCTTTGTTTTTATGTCTTCTTCAATTTCTTCCATTGGCATTTTGTAATTTCATTGTAGGAGTCTTTTTACTTCCTTGATTAAGCTTATTCCTAGGTCTGTTCATTTCTGTGAGGCTATGGAAAATGGAATTGCTTTCATGATTTCTCAGCAAGTTCATTTTTGATACATAGAAAACCTACCGGTTTAATATGTTAATTTTGTATACTGCTGCTTTTCTGAATTCATTTATCAGTTGTAATAGTCTTTGGATGGAGTTGTTAGATTTTTCCGTATCTAGAATCATATCATCTCCAAACAGGGACAGTTTGACATCCTCCCTTCTCATTTGTATGCACTTCAGTTCTTTCTCTTGCCCAATTGCTCTGGCTGAAACTTCCAGTACTATACTGAATATGAGCAATGAAAGTGGACATCCTTGTCTTGTCCCTGATCTTCTCAAAGGAGATTCTTTCAGTTTTTCCACATTTAATATGATATTGGCTGTAGGTTTGTCAGCCTTTCTTATATTGAGGTACAGTCCTATGCCTAATTTGTTTATGGCTTTTATCATGATGGAATGTTGAGTTTTATCAAATTATTTTTCTGAATCTGTGGAGATGATGGTTTTTCTTATTTCTGTTGTTATGATGCATTATGTTTATTGATTTGTATGATTTGTATATGTTGAACCATCATTACATTCCTGAGATGAAACCAACTTGATCACAGTGAGTGATCTTTTTGATGTGCTGTAGAATTTGATTTTATAATATTTTGTTGAGAATTTTTATGTTTATGTTCATCAAAGATGTTGGTCTATAGTTTTCTTTTTAGGCTGTGTCCTTCTCTTGTTCTGGTAAAGCGTCATGCTGGCCTCATAGAATATGTTTGGAGGGGTTCCCTCCTTTTCAATTCTATGGAATGGTTTGAGTAGAACCATCAATTAGTTCCTTAAAAGGGTGATAAACAAAACACTATACAGATTTAATGAAATCCCCATCAAGATACCAATGTCATTCTTCACAGATATAGAAAAAGCAATTCTCAAGTTCATATGGAATAACAGAAGACCCAGATTAGCCAAAACATTACTTAGCAAGAAGGAAGAAGTAGGGAATATCTCAATCCCTGACCTGAAATTATACTACAGGGGCATAGTAACAAAAAACAGCATGGTGTTGGTATCAAAACAGAACTGAAGACCAATGGAATAGAACAGAGGATTCTGAGACAAACCCCCATACCTTTAACTATCTGATATTTGATAAACGGGGTAAAAACATAGTGTGGAAAAAAGACAACCTGTTAAACAAATGGTATTGGACAAATTGGACAGCCATGTGTAGACAACTGAAATTGGATCCTTACCTTTCTCCCTGCACAAAAATTAAATCAAAATGGGTCAAAGATCTGGATAATAAGCCAGCAAATTTAAATTTACTTGAAAAAGAAGTAAGCTCAACACTACAGGACATAGGGGTTGGCGCCACCTTCCTTAACAAAACTCCCATGGTGCAAGCAGCAAAGTCAAGAATAAATGAATGGGATGCAATTAAACTAGAAAGCTTTTACACAGCTAAAGAATTAGTCAAAAGTGTCAAGAGAGATCCTACAAAATGGGAGAAAATTTTTTCCTGCTGCACCTTGGACAGAGGGCTAATATCCGGAATATACAAAGAACTCAAAAAACTGAACACCAAAATCACAAATAATCCAATCAACAAATGGGCTACAGAACTAAAAAGAAACTTTTCACCAGAG
This sequence comes from Aplodontia rufa, assembly GCA_004027875.1. Classification (NCBI taxonomy): domain Eukaryota; kingdom Metazoa; phylum Chordata; class Mammalia; order Rodentia; family Aplodontiidae; genus Aplodontia; species Aplodontia rufa. The sequence goes on along the minus strand of PVKS010003426.1, from coordinate 32,614 downwards.
GAAGTCCAAAAAGCCCATAAATATATGAGAAAATGCTCTACATCACTAGCAATAAGAGAAATGCAAATCAAAACTTTAATGAGATTCCACCTCACTCCTGTTAGAGTGGCAAAAATGAAGAATACGAACAACGACAGATGCTGGAGGGGCTGTGGGAAAAGAACAACACTGTCACATTACTAGTGGGACTGCAAACTGGTACAGCCACTCCGGAAGCAGTGTGGAGACTCCTCAAAAAATTAGGGCTGGAACCACCTTATGACCCAGCTATCCCACTCCTAGGTATTTTCCCAAAATACTTAGAATCAGCATGTTATAGACATATGGCTTCATGTTTAAAGTAGCTCAATTTACTATAGCTAGACTATGGAACCAACCCAGATGCCCCTCACTGGAAGAGTGGATTCAAAAACTTTGGTACATATATACAATGGAATACCACTCGGCTATTAAAGGAAACAATATTATGGCTTTTGCAGCCAAATGGATGGAGATGGAAAAAATTATGCTGAGTGAAGTATCCCAATCTCAGATACTCAAGGGCCTAATATTTTCTCTCATTTGTGGAAGCTAGAATACAACCAAAAACAGTAAGATAGATGGCTAAGCTAACGATAACCTCAACACATATGAATTTTTATACAAACAGGGAACCTTGCCTAGGATACCTGAAGAAGTAGGGATAGGGGAGGGAAGAGAAAGGATATCTAGGAGACTGGAGGGAGGGAGTATGGGAGAATCAACTCAGAGGGAAACCTCCAACCTCCACGAGAAGTCCATTTAACACAGGGGTTTAATTGTGGGAAACATAGAACCATGGGGAACCCAAGGAGGGAAATCATGGAATGTCATCAGCCTTGGCTAACTATGTGAATATACATTTGTTTCTTGACTGTTTGATAATGATTCCCCCTCATTGGTAAGTCCATATTCAACTAATAAAAAAAAAAAGGTGGTAAAATCCAGCAGTGAAGCCATCTGGTCCTGGGCTTTTCTTTCTGTAAAACTTCTTTTATTACTGATTCAGTATCATTTGTTGTTATTGATCTATCAAGGTTTTTTTTAACATCCTCATGGTTCAATTTCAGTAGGTCATATGTGTCCACAAATTTGTTAAGTTCTTAGATTTTCCAATTTGTTATCATATAGTTTGTTGTAATAATTCCTAAAGATTCTTTGTATTTCTGTGGCAGCAATTGTAATATTTCCTTTTTCAACTCCAATTTTATTTGTTTAGGCCTTTTCTTCTTTTCTTGATTCGGTAAAAATTTTTTATTTTTTTTAATCTTTTCAAAAAACCAATTCTGTTTCACTGCTCTTTTATACTTTTTGTTTCTATTTAGTTTATTTTTGCTCTGACTTTTGTTGCTTCATTCCTTCTACTAATTTTGAGTTTGGTTTGTTCTTGCTTTTCAAAGTCCCAAAAATGCATGATTAGTTGTGTATTTGATGTAGGCACTTATTGCTTTTGCTGCATCCCACAAGTTTGGGTATCTTGTGTTTCCGTTTTCATCTGTTTTGAGGAAATTCTTTAATTTCCCTCTTACTTACCCTACAACCCACTGTTGTGGAAAGAATGCTGTTCAGTCTCCAGGCATTTGTGTAATTTTTTAAATTTCTTGTTGAATTCTAGTTTTTTTCCATTGTGATCAGAAAAGATAAAGATATGATTTAAATATTCTGAATTTGTTGCAACTCATTTTGTGGCCTAATACATGCTCTATTCTAGAGAAATTTCCATGAGCTGATTAGCAGAATGGGTATTCTGTAGCCATGGGGTGGAATACTCTGTAAATGTCTATTAAAACCATTTGAGGGCTGGAGTGGTGGCCCAGCCATTACAGCACTTGCCTGGCATGTGCAAGGACCCCTGTTTGAACCCCAGCACTATGTACGTGGTGAAGTATCAGAACAACAAAAAGTTACATGAAAAACTAAATAAAATTGATTCATTCTCTCTCTCTCTCTCTCTCTTTCTCTCTTTCTCTCACTGTCCCTCTCTCTTTAAAAAAGAAAAGAAAAAACCATTTGAACTATGGCATAATTTAATTCTGATGTTTGTTGATCTTTTGTATCTGATATTTCCATTGGTGAAAGTGGGGTGTTGAAGTCCCTCACTATTATTGTATTGGAGCCTATCTTTCACTTTAGGTCTTAAAATGTTTGTTTTATAAAATTGGGTGCATATATTGCTTTGGCTGCATCCCATAATTAGTTGCATATCATTTTATAATCTTTGCATCTTCTTGTTGAATTGATCCCTTGATCACTATATAGTGATCTTCTTTGTCTCTTTTTAATGTTTGTTTTCTTAAAGTCTATTTATCAAATACAGCTACTCCATGTACACTTTACTTTTCCACTTATATGAAATATCATTTTCCATCTTTTCCCTTTACTGGTAGGTAAGCTTCTTGTAAGCAGAATATTAATGGGATTTGTACTTTTATCCATTCAGCCAGTCTATATCTTTTTTAAAATTTTTATTAAGAAATTTAGTTATTGTACAATCAACAATGCATCCAATGAAACAATATGATATATATACATTCTTAAAATTAGATTTACCCCCTAGAGCCTACCCTATTCTCCCACCCTTATCCCTCCCGCTTTCCCCCTCCACCCTCCTTCCCGATACATCTCTATGAATGCCCTAGGTTACGTGTTACTACACCTTTGCTGGGGCTAATACATGAGAGTTGACCACCTTTCTTTTAGTTGGAGAGTTTATATCATCCATACCCCTGGATGAGAATGTACACCCATCATTTTGTTGCTTTTCTTCTAGTTTTGAATATTCTTTGTTCTTTTCTGCCTTTCTTAATCATTTTCATGGTTTTATGGTTTACTTTATTAATAATGTTTGCTTCTTTTGTATTTTTCTATTGTGTATTTTACTCTTCTGGTGGGATTTCTACTTTCATAGGCTTTCATTGTAGTAGTTACATTTCTTTCACTTCTGGATGTAGAACTCCCTTAAGCATCTTCTGTTAGGCCTGTCTAGTGCTCATGAATTCCTTTAGTTTTTGCTTGTCTTAGAAGAACTTATTTCCTTTTCATTTTTTTAAGAGAGAGAGAGGACCAATTTTATTTGTTTTTTCATCTGGCTTTTGTTTCTCTGACATTTAGTTGTATATGTGGTGCTGGGTCCTTGTGCATGCCAGGCAAGCACTCCAACCACTGAGCCACCGCTCCAGCCCCTTTCCTTTTCATTAAGGAAGGACAGTTTTTCTAAGCATAGTGTTCTTAGATGGGCAGTTGTTTTCTTTAAGATTTGGAACATGTCATTGCATTCCCTCTTGGTCCGTAGGGTTTGTGCTGAGAAATCTAATGGAGATACGTTTAAATGCAACTTGGCACTTTTCTCTTGTAGTTTTCTTAATTCTCCCTTTGTCTTGTGCTTTTGGCAGTTTGACTATAATGCGCCATGCAATAGATATTTTCTACTCATGTCTATCTGTAGGCCTGTAAGCCTCCTGCATGACATTCTAATTCCCAAAATTAGGGAAGTTTTCTGCTATTATTTTTTTAAATGGGCTTTCAATGCCCTTAATTTTTTTCTCTTTACTTTCAGGTATAATGAAAATGTGTATTTGTTCTTTTAATCATTTTTCCAAAGGTCCTGAATACTCTCTTCTTTCTTCTATATTTTTTATTTAAAAAACTGAGATATTCCAAAAGATGTGTCTTCAAGTTCAGATATTTTTTCTTCTGTTTGATCTAGTTTGTTGTTGAGATTTTCAACAATCTTTTTATTTGCTCTATTGACAAAGCTAATTTTAAATTAACTCCTATTCAGCATTATCTTGCCTTCGAAAAGTTGCAATATTGCATGGTTGGGGAGCAGGGTCGTCTTTATTGTCCAGCCTTCCAAGGCTCTGCCTTCCCCCTACTTGATTTCCTCAAACAAGCAGAGCTGGGGCAAAGCACAGTCATTGCCTGGACCACTGCAAGGGGTACGGACAGGAAATCTAGTCAACTAACACCATGACTCTGACCTCAGAGTACAATTCTTGTGTGTGTGTGTGTGTGTGTGTGTTTAAGTGTGATTAAATATGTTATTTGGAAACCTAGAGGAGGTAAGTACTAAGACACAAGGAGTTGGCCAGCGTCTGTGTGGGAAAGAGATTAATGGGAGGGAACAAATGTCTAGAATCTCATCACTTCTCAGACAAATTCCTCAAGTAGGGATCTGCAGGCTGGGTTATTATTAAAAGTATCTGTCCTAGCTCAAGCCCCACCTGGGTTTCCAACCACATCAGTGTCCTGGTGGAAAATTATTATTCTCTCTTGCTAGTGAGAAGGTACAAAATAGAGCATCACTCTGTACTTTACCCTCTGGTATCCAGGGAGGCCCCCGGCAGAACAGCCCAAACCATGAGGCCTCATCCATCACAGGATCCATGCAAGAGATCTCTACAAAGCCTCTTGACTTGGGTTTTGAAGTTTCCCACTTACTTGAGTGGATTTTAGATGGTTGTAATACTCTTAACAGTGCCTCTAAAAAGCACCTGCTTACAAAAAGGTCCCTGTCGAGCCCTGGTGAAGCTGATCTGCTGCACAGCTGACCCAAGGAACATATTTCTTTAGGAACCCATTAGAAATGCACATGGAAAACAGCCTGTACTTGCGGCTACCTCTGAGGCCCTTCATCCTGTACCTAGCTTGGATCAGTGGCTCCAGCCTTCTGCCTGCTCAACTTTTTGTCTTCCCCCTCACATCTCACTGGTGAATGGAATATGCCTATTAAACCTTCCCATTGGCATATGAGATTCCGTATCCAGAGTATTTGCAGAAGCTCTGGATTCCTCTTCATGTGAGCCCTTATGAAGCACAGATCTATGTAATTGAGTAATCTGACAGTCCTCAGTTTCCTTCAACAACCTAACTGATAAATGCAAACTCAACTTCATTAGTGCCTCCAACCTGAATGACAAATGCCTCTCACTGGGTCAGTTCAAAGCTCAAGCTAAATGTGTACAGTGAAACACCCAGAGCCAACCCCCTAGTCGTGAAAGGCTAAAAAGCAATAGCAAAGGACAAGAGAATGCAGACCTGTTTCACAAAAACAGGGCCTGCCTTGGCTGCTACCATAAACATGGTGTTTACTCGCTCATCTCTGTCACTACAAGGGACTAATCACAACGATATTTATTTAGTCTTCGTTCCTGCTCTGGTAAGCTAATTATAAAGTAATTCAATTAGCAACAGAATGAATTAGCTGTTATCAAACCAAAAGTAAAGGCATTCTTATAAAAAGTTTTTAGGGTAAAACACTGACTTAGATTATTGTTCCAGATTAAGAATTTTTTAAAAATTATTTTACTAATATGTTCGTTGTTTTCAAGGTAAATCCTAAATTTAAAGGTAAATAAATATTCTATCTTTAATGAGAACAAAAGAAGAAAGCATGTTCAAATTTTTGGAAATGTCAGAGGGATCAGACTACATGAAATGTTTGCATGAACTACTTTGTAGGCCAAGGATGCTGAAATATGGAAGTCTTCAGTGGTGAAGTGGGGTGGAAATTAGTGGTAGTTGCTGTCCGTGTTATCACCAGTTGATTTCACAGCCTTATGGCACACAACAATCAAATAACCTGAAATAATACCTTTTTCAAAAGTATATATTCTGTCCCCTTTAAAATTACAAAAACAGGGGGCTGGAGCAGTGGCTCAGCAGTTATGGTGCCTGCCTGGCGTGCGCAAGTACACAGGTTCCAACCCCAGCACCACGTACACAATGAAATGTCCAAGCAATGAAAGCCACAGGCAAAACTAAACAAAATTGATTCTACCATTTTTGTCTCTTTCAAAAAAAATTATAAAACCATAATCATTTGTAAGTTCTTAAATGCTCCTTTAGATGCCATGTAAAGTTCAAAACCGTGGCTGCCTCTGATCAACTGGGTTTGCAGATCCCTCAATGAAACCACTTCTATTTGATCGCAAATAAGTCTGAAGATTCCTTGCAGTCAAGCATTAGGCTTTCAGCTCTGGCAAGATGAAAGTTACTTAGGAGTTGAAAGAGTGCAGGATGTTAGAGGCAAAGAAAAAAATATGTGGAAGAAGTCTGGATTCAAAGGATAAAAACTGGGATCATTAAACGTAATATGGAATCATCCCACAATCAAAAACACAGCAACACTACGGATTTCTTTGTAGTGTAGGGCAAGTCCAGAGTCCCATGATCATAATACTGTGTAGTTGAGGGTAAAAGGCAGAACCTACACTGGGGTCTAACAACATCAGCACAATGACAAGATCAGAGAACAGTACTGGGAATGGCCTGAAGGCTTTAGAGGTCAGGGAACTCTGTGAGTGCAGGCAAAGGTTGCAGAAAGGTCATCATGAGCAGGGATAGTGTTTGAAGATGACATCTGGAACAAAGGTGCTTACCTGGAGCTCTTTAAGGGGACTTACAGAAGCACACCCTCTGTTGTCAGGCATTTATTTCACAACTGTCAATATCAGCAAGACTGTCATGACTATTCACATACCTGCATCTCTGCAACCATCCTTGAGGAACGTGTAAGGATAATCCTAAAGGTGGGCTTTTTGGGTCCGAGGGTGTGAACATTCTTAATGCTTTCAATGCACATTACCAAAAGGGTCTCGAGGAAAATCGTACAATCTATTTTCCTATCAAGATCATTTAAAAGTTCTTCCCCCAGCTACATAGCATTTGCTTCATGCTCTCGAACTGAATTTTAAAGTGGAATTCTGGAAGTAGGAGGGCACCTGAATTTCATCCTTTCATTTTTAGGAAGAAAAAATGTTGAAACCCCAGGAAGGTAGCTGACATGTTTTCCAAGCTAACATTAGACCTCAGGCCTGGGAGAAGACGCTGCTGGCTGCGGACCCTGCTCCTGGCCCTGAGCCTGATTCGGAACAGGTGCTTAGAAAGCGCCCACATAGGTGAACCTATGGAAACAGTGCATTAGCAGTAGCCTGGGCTTGGGAAAGGGAGCGGAGATGGGAAGTGATTGCTAACAGGCATGGGGTGTTTGGGAGGCGGAGGGAGACCATGCAGATATTCTAAATTGATGCTGGTGACAGTTGCACAGCACTGTGACCATAGTAAAAGCCATCCAGTTGTCCACTTCAAGTAGGTGAGCTGGTTCATGTAAGCAACATCTCAGCAAGTTGACTATTCACAAAGAAGTGCTCAGGAAACACTTGGGAAGGACAGAAGCAAGGGAGGCCACCACACAGACCTGTGCCTCAATTTCCCCTGGGCAATAGTCCCACTTCCTCACTTCTATAGCAGAGCAGATCTGTGAGGGATCCCAGCGCCAGCACTGTTTCCTCTAGGAGGAGTCTTGCTGTTGTGTCAGTAAATTGTGGTCAGTACGTGCTGATCTGCCTTTTCCAGAACTTTTAAATGAAGAATTAAAAAGGATCCAAGCTTTCAACCTTTTATGTTCCCCTGAGAATCTAGCTCAGGACCGATCACAGAGCAGGCCCTTGACACATGCTTGTTTACTGAATTACTGGTGAACTAGAGGCAAATTAAATATTAACTAATAAGGTGGTGACATAGCATTATTTCCTAGCATTGATGCCTGATTTTCTCCAGCTGTCAGCTCAGGCTCTATAAACCGGGCTGGCAATCAACACTGTTTGGGGTTTTGGACATTCTGCTTTATCTCCTAATACCAGTGAACATAGCAGGTTTTCAGCCACCCCCGCCCCTTCCCTTGGTGCCTGGAATCGCAGAACTACATTTAGGGCTCAAGAGTGTTGACTGCTATAGACAGGGCTGATACAGAATTCTCGGGGCTTAAAGTTTATTTATTTTGGAAAGGGGGGGCCTTTCAAGGAAAAAGAATACAAACATAACACATTAAGTGCCTAGCCTCACGGGGGTCATGCTCATGGAGTCCTGGAGCTCAGTGTCCAGTGTGTCCAGTAAATGCGTCTGACTGCATTCATGTCTACTCTCAGTTCAATTGGATTTTTTTTTTAATGCTTAAAAGTCCATTGTGAGAAACAGTTGAGCATTATAAGCCTCCTGGCCTTTCAGTCCTTCTTAAAAATAGTAAGAGTTTAAGTAATCGTTTAATTAATCCCATGTGCCATCTTGATAACCAGAAAGATGGTTCGGCCTCTTGTCTTGCAGGGAGGTTGAGCCTGAAAACCAGTGCATAATGTGGAAATCACAGACAGTCCTAATTGTCCTTAAGATCCCGTAAACTGCTGTTATTACAGAGCATGCGGTTTTATGTGTATGACCTCGTCAGTCGTTCTTGTACACACTCAAGTTTGAAAGTCGTTAAACCAGATAGAAGGAAGGAAAGTCCACATGAAAATGTCTTTGCTTTCTGACAGCTCTGGAATCTTTATTTTCAAAATAAGGTGGACGTTATCAACAATGTGGCATTTACCACTCCCCCTAGAAGCCAAATAATACTTATTCTATCATTTAATGCTGGAAAATTTATAATCTTGTGTGTGTGTATATATGTACAAACATACATATATATGTACATTTATAGCTTTTGTAGGGGGGAAATAGAAGAATCAAGAGACTAGGGGTAGGCGATACAGGGATGACTCTGAATTGGAATCAAATGCATATCATATTGTTACCTTATATGCATCTATGATTATATAACAACTCCTCAAAAAAATTTTTAAAAAGAAGGTGGATGTTCACCTGGGCTGATTTTATCCTGCTTAAATGAGACTGTGCGTCGACCGATCGGTGTGTTGTTGTGGAAGTTTAGAAGATACTACACTTGCAAGCTGATACAGTGGGACTTGGCACAAAGGTGCATCTATATATCTGCTAGAATTTTTTTTTAAGTCAGAGCCTTCCTATGTTACCCAGGCTGGCTTCAAACTCCTGGGCTCAAGAGATCCTCCTGCCTCAGTCAGTCTCCCAGGTAACTAGGACTATAGGTACATGCCACCATACCCAGCTGCCTATTAGATTTTAATTGAGGCCACTTTTGATCTGGTCCCATGTGTAAAGATGGGGTCTTCCATGAAAAGACCTTTCGTGTTCTTGAATAGGGAGAATTAATATTATCAAGATGGCCACATTACCTATAGTGTAATATAGATCCAATGCAATACAAATCAATCAAAATCCCAATGACATTCTTCACAGAATTAGAAAAAAAATTATGAAATTCATTTGGAAAAATAAGAGGCCCAGATTAGCCGAAGCAATCCTTAGCAAGAAAAGTGAAGCTGGAGGTATCACAATAGCAGACTTCAAATTATACTGCAGAGCTATAGTAACAAAACAGCATGGTACAGGTACCAAATCAGACATGAAGACCAATGGAATAGAACAGAAGACACTGAGACAAACCCACATAATACAGTAACCTCACACTTGACAAAGGTGCTGAAAACATAAGTTGGAGAGAAGACAGCCTTTTTAACAAATACTTCTGGGAAAATTGGAAATCCGTATGTAGAAGAATGAAACTTAACCCCTATCTCTCACCCTGCACAAAACTCAACTCAAAGAGTACCAAAGACCTAGGAATCAGGCCAGAAACCCTGTACCTACTAGAAGGAAAGCTAGAACCAACCCTCCAACACTTTGGCTCAGGAATTCAATTCCTAACAAGACCCCAAAGCACAAGAAGTAAAAGGAAAAAATCAATAAATGGGATGACATCAAACTGAAAAGCTTCCTCACAGCAAAGGAAACAAGAATTTAAAGAGAAAGAATGTATAGAATAGGAAAAAAAATCATTGCCTCCTACACTTCAGACAGGACATTGATGTCCAGGATACACAAAGAACTCAAAAACTTAACACCAAAAACAAATAACTCGATAAGTGGGCAAATGAACCAAACAGACACTTCTTGATTAGATTAAGATGCCAGCTTGAAGGGCTGGAGCAGTTGCTCAGTGATTATGGCGCTTGCCTGACAAGCACAAGGACGCAGGTTCAAACCCCAGTACCACGTACACAACAAAGAGTTGGAGCAATGAAAGGCACATGAAAAAATAAATAAAATTGATTCATTCTATCACTCTCCCTCTCTCGAAAATTAAAAAAAAAAGAGATGTCAGCTTGATTAGATTGAGATGCCTCTGAGATAAGGGAGTTCCTAAAATTGAATCTTCTGGATTTGTCAATAAGTGCTTTTCTAGGAATGATTGGCACATGGGATAGTGAATTGAAGTGAAGACCCACCATAAGTGTGGGCAGCACTCTCCAATAGGTTGGATGCTTAGATTGAACAAAAACCGGAAGGAGACAGCAGCAGCAAATTTAAGTCTAGTTCTTCTTGAATAGTACTTGATTGCTTCTATGGATGTGAGACTCCAGCTCCTTTATTCTTTATAAGTAGACTCTTCCCAGCCATTCATTCTTCAGGGAGTTTCCAGGGCTTTGGTCAGCAAGGATAACATAGTTGATCTCTTAGTTCTGAGGCTTCAGCATCCTGGACTGCATAGCTACTGGTCCTTCCAGCTCTCCAGCCTGCAGATGGCCATTGTGGGACTATCCAGCCTCTGGTTGTGTAAGCCAATCTAATATTCATAACCTGTTGATTCTCCTCCTCTAGAGAACCCTGACTAATACACTTCTCAAATGAAGAAATACAAATGGTCAACATACATATATATAAAATGCTCAACATCTCTAGCAATTAGAGAAATGCAAATTAAAGCTACACTGAGATTTCACTTCACTCCAGTTAGAATGGCAATAATCAAGAATGCAAGCAACAAACGTTGGCAGGGTTGTGGGGGAAAGGGTACACTTATACATCGCTGCTGGGACTGCAACCAACAAAAACTAGGAATAGATCCACTACTTGACCCAGCTAGCTAGCCCACCTCTTGGTATCTATCCAAAGGACCTAAAAGCAGCACACTACAGTGATGCAGCCACATCATTGATCATAGAAGCACAGTCCACAATAGCTAAGCCTTGGGACCAACCAAGGTGCCCTTTATGAATGGATAAAGAAATTGTGGCATGTGCTCAAAATGGAGTATTACTCAGCCACAAGGAAGAATAACATTATGTTGTTTGCTGGAAAATGGATGAAATTGGAAGATATCATGCTAAGTGAAATAAGCCAATCTCAAAAAACCAAAGGTAGAATGTTCTCTCTGATATTTGGAGGCTAACCCAAAATAAGGAAAAGAACAGAGGAATAGTCAAAGGGGAAGGAAATGAAGAAAAGAGGAATGAAATAGGGAAAATTGATGGAAGGAATCAGACTTAACTTGCTCATGTTCATATATGAACATACCACAGTGAATCTCATCTGTGCATATATATGTATATATACATATACATATGTATATCTATGTGTATAGAGAAAGAGATATAGATAGATATATCAATGGGTCACTATTTAGTAACTAACAGAAAGACCAGAAGAGGAAAGAGAAGGGAAGGGAGTGGGGGGATACTGGGGACTGAATTAGAATAAGTTATAATGCATGCTTTTATTAAAAAAGCTAACATTTATCCTATTGTCAAATACATCTAAAAAGAACAGAGGGTGGGAGAAAGAGAGGGGAAGAGGAAATGCTGAAACTGAATTAAAACAAGATACACTCCAAGATTTTATGTTATTATATATACTACTGTCATAAATATTAAAAATGTGCTTCATAGGTATAAGAATTATATCATTATACTTGGGTATATTAGAATAAATATATTCCCCAGAAAAAGAGGCAAGGGATGAGGTACAGGAGGAAGTAGGTGGGAGATGTTGGCCAAATTATATTGTTGTATTGGTGCATGTATGAATATGTGGCAAGAAATCCCATCATTCATTATGCACAACTATAATGCACCAATCAAAATTTAAATTAGGGGCTGGAGCGGTGGCTCAATTTTTGGTAATTTTCTGTATTTTTCTGTTTTACTTATTTTTAAAACTCAAAGAAGAAAGGTGTTCCTGTTTTGTGTTTTTAAAACCAACTCAAAGCATTAATGACGATTCCAAAAGACAATCAGAAACCTAGGTAAAGCTGGTCTCAGGACTTGACTGAATTTTTCCTGATCTCATAATTATCTAACTGATGTCAGTAATAGCTTTTCCAGTGCAAAAATTTCATGACATGATCTACCACTTTGGGGAGAAAAGAGGTTTTCTGGTTTAGATTCACCAAGAACCTAATGGTCACCCATGTGCTGGGCATGCAGGATTCAGAAATGGGTCACCCGTGCACAGCCCTGGCCTGTAGGTCACAGGGATGTAAAGACATTTGGGCCCTTGGATACTTTCTTAGGGAGATATTCAGACACTAGCTCATGTAGACCTTTCAGCAAAGAGAACAAGTGCATTCCTCCAGGGTCTTCAGAGCTGCATTTCTTTTTACACAGCATCATTTCATATTAGCAGCACCTTCCACTCAGGTGCTTAATCCAGACCCCAGGAGTCAGCCCAGACCTTTCTCCTTCACTCCCACAGCACTTGACCTCCAAGAGGTAGTATCTCTAAATCCCAGAACCCCTCTCAAATCCATCTCTTATCTCTGCTCTGCCTTTCCCTGGTTCGGGCCTCACCGCCTCTTGCAACAACCTCCTAAACTTCTCCCCACACCCACTTCCCATTCCTGCCTTTTCCCGGCCTCCCCTTGCCTTGCCGGTTCATTCTCCATGTTGCTGCTAGAAAGAGCTTTCTAAATGCAAATCTGACCATGTCGCACCCCTGCTTTAATTCCTCAGCTATGCCCCAGCTCTCTAGCTGTGGCCTCCACCTTTTTCTCCTGCTAATGTGCATGTACACACGCATACTGGATTTATAAGTCCGTTCACTGTGTTAGATCACACCTGAACCCAGGCCTGCCAGCTGTAAGCTTGCCTTCATCACTCTGGAGTGTGCAAGTCCTCAGAGGGGAGTCCCTGGCTTAGAGCACCCAGCACCAGCTGCTTGGCCTGGCCTAGAAGGTTCTTCCTGGTGTGGCCTAGCCGCACCTGCAGCCTCATTCCCTCCCAACCATACATGTACCCCATGTGCTAGCCTCTTCCAAACTGCCCACAGTCCCCCCAGAGAAACCATGTCCTAATCCTTTGCACATTCTCTCCCTTTTTCTTAAATATTTCCCCCTCCCAGTTGGCAATTGCCAGCCCTTAAACAGCAAGCCATCTATGCCCCATCCACACACCCCTATTCTCTATGTGACATGTTCCTCCCCTAAGCTCATTTATGGCTCCACGCTTATCTCTAATTAATAGAGCATTCGAGCTTTTATGGCTTGTCTTGTGGGACTTTGAATTATTAATGTTTAAGACCTCAGTGCTGTGCATATTGCTTTGTACCCTAGGAATTTGCTAATATTTGATATTTTTAGAAGGAAGGGATGAAGAAAGAGAAGGTCAAAAATAAGAGCAAAGATCATTTCCTTTCCATCAAAGCTATGGAAAAGAGGGCCGTATTTTAAACATCCACTTAATTAGTTCCTATAAGGTTTTATTGTTGACTTAATGCATCCCAAAGGGCTTTATTTAAAGATCTCTGGGCTGTGTTCTTCTTCTCACCTTTGGCGATTTATCTTAAAGTTATATAAAGGAGTCATATGAATCTGCAGTGGCCCAAATTCCAAAAGAGAGTCCTCTAGGGAATGGTCGTGGAGAGTTTGGGCACTGGGATAAAACAGACCTGTGTTTGAATCCCGCTCAGCCACTAGCATTTGAGTGGCTTTGGCAAGTTACCCACCCTCTCAGCCTCTGTTTCATCATCTGTAAAATGGGGAAAATAAAACTACTCACTCCACAGCACTAGTTCAAACATTAAGTGAGAAAATAGATACAATTGAGTGGATGCACGAATGTGTTCAACGGATGATTATCATTAGGACAAATCTGGTGTATCTGATCTTAAGCTATGGTTCCATTAGCAAGTGACTATTAAGTTGTGAATCCTAATAAAAAAGAAACAAGTCATCGGGAACTTAGATAATGAGATAATAGAGAAACCATTTTATCTAATCTGTTCAGTTCATACTCTTATAATTAAGCTACAAGAATATTCCGTCATCTGCAAAGTGGATATATTCTTCATTATATTCAGTTTGGAAAAATATCATAGTTTACAATGGAATGAATTTTCTTTTGATTTTTCTGGCAAGATGAGCTCCTAATATTGGTTAATAAACTAAATTGAGAGCTCTAATTGAACACTGCAGGAACCAAGCATGAGTCAAAGACACCCCTTTATAAGTGCCAGTCACCAACCACTATCCAGTACGTCCGGGGCACTCTGAACATCAACAGGGATACTAATAACTGATCTTGAACGAATCCTTGTGACATATCCTGCAGTCGCATCAGGCTCCACAGCCTCACAGAAGGCTCATGTCTACACCTGTGGCTGACTTGCCATTTACAATGGGGGTTGCTTCTGCTAGTGAGCTGAGCTCTCCCCGCTGCTCTCTGGGGCATCCCTTTGCTGGGTCTAGGGGTCCACACAGCAGCCCCTCATCAGCATGGATCCAAGTGGAGGGAGGGATTCTGCAAGTCCAGACCAGCATGAGACCTGCATAGCTACTTGCCTTTCTTCAGAAAGTCCTTCTCTGCCTTCACCCAGGCACCCTCAACATTGTCGTCTTATCAGCACTTCTGAAGCCATTTGTACCTTGGTGAACTTTTCAGTGTTGTGCAGCGCTTATGAACACAAGTCGTGTCCATCGCAAGCACCCGCATGCCTCAGACGGCACTTGGTGGGAGAAGTGGTCAATAAATAGGTTGAATGAAATTACAAAAAGAGAGTGAGGGAGGAAAAGGGACGACACCATCAAGTGGCCAGGATTCTTACACCCCAGTGCTGTGCTGCCTCACCTGACCCATCAGGCTCCTCTAAGTCTGTCTCTAAAACTCAGTTTCCCAAGTTGATTCAGCCCATCCCCTGCGTAGCCCTATTCCTCCCTTTGATCCAAACTCACTGATTAGCCTTCAATTTCTTTTACTCTCAATCACGCCCAGCCCTGTTCTCAGTGCTTAACCCTAAGGGAGACATCCTGCCTTTTGCCCTGATTTCTGCAGGTGGCTAATATCATCGATTATTTTCTTCCTTCAACTCTCAGAGGGTAATCTCTTCTTTATCCAAGTTTCAAGGCCATCTCACCGTGGTCTCCTATATGTCACTGATTAAGCCAAGCAGAATCAAGCAGAGAGTTGGCTCTGCTCTTTACAGATTCATCTGGAAGCTATGCTACCGTTAATCTCTGCTGTGCTCGTGCTAATAGTGTCTGTCTATAATCACCCTCAATCCACCCTTCATCATGCAAAAAAGAAAAGATGCCAGGCCCTTGAGGGGTAGATGAGATTTTCAGGCTTGAAACAAGCAGAAAGCAGCTCTCAATCCCGAAAATCTCATCTATCCCTCAAGGGCTCAAGAACTCCTGATTTAGGAGTTTGATCTCTCCTCTAATTCCTCCCTAAAATGTATTCCAAAATCAAAAGCCAACAGTCACATTGCTCTGCAAAGGAGCAGACAAAAAATGTTTTTGTTTGACACAGCAGTAATAGAAACAAGACCTTGTTTCTATTTTATGAAAGCTCTGAGGGTAATTCATTGAAATCTTGACATTTAATATCACCTAATCACCTCTCGAATAAGATATTTTCTTTGGCTCTATTAGCGCCACACGTGGACATAGCTGCTGGCACTTACTGGGTCTTGTTAGGTGGGCTACTTTTAACACGCAAGCCTGGATTTGGCAAGAAGCAGCAGCACCTGCTTTATTGAAAGACATCTTCATATTTCATCCTCTGAAAGAGAAATGTGCAATATAAATGTCCTTAAGAGATGATTATCGTACATCAAGATGTCCCTTCCAAAAGGCATGGTACCAGATGCCCATCACACACAGTCACGTGGAATGAAGGTGGCAGATGGAGACTTTGAGCTTTGAAAGAAAACAAATTTGTAAGCGAAGTGTCTGCCTGCTCCCGGCCAACAAACACCCAGGTAATTTAAGTAGGGTTCAGGGCTCAAAGGTGAGATTGATGCCTCAGAGAGGGTGTGGGAGGAAGATAGCCGGCAGGCCCCACATTGCCTGGAGTCTGTGAGTTGATGCGCACAGGACACATTGCCTTGGCCCAGCGGGTTTTATGCATTGAGTTAAAAGAAAGGATTGAATAACGCAGTGTTGCCTGACATTTTAATATTAGCTCCCTGGTATCAGGAGAGACATTAACACAGAGGACTTTTCCTCTCCACTTTTCAAAAATTGGAGCAGTCATTCCAGCAGTGAAAGCAGGGAAGTCCAAAACACATAATACTTAGCTCAGATACAAAGAAAATGAAATCAGAAATCCAGGCTGTTTCATTGTTACTGCCATAGACCTGTCTTTGGTGTAACAGCAATCATCTAAATTTCCACATAGTTTGACTCCTGCAAGTCTGATTGAGTCGTTCCCTGTCTAAAATCCTTACATGGCTCCTATTCCCTATAGCTGTGGATTTCAAATTGCTCCTGAGATCCCTGGACTAAGGCTTCCCCACTGCTCAACACTGAAGCATTGGGAATTCAGTTTTCAGTACATGAAAACTGGGGAACACATCCAAACCATAGCGGCTGATGTGTGGGATAAAATCTAGACAAGGTCCTCCATGTCCTCTATCCTTTCTCCCTGTCTCTCTCCAGCACACCCACATAATCCCTCGTCCCTTCACACCGAGGACTTCCCTCTCTGTTTCAAGCCTGCCTTCTGTTCTCTCTACGTGGAAAGTACTCGTTCCCTCTGCCAGGTGTTCCCCGTATTCCTGCTTTAAGGCTCAGTTCACATTTTGCCTCTTGAGCGCCGATCTTCCTGATTTTGCGGTGTTGGGGCGCATTCCCCTCGCGTTTGTGCACGTGCTGATGTTGATGCCCATGGTATCATTATGCGCGTCTGTATCTTGGACCAGTTTGCAGACTCATGGGAGATAGAGTCCCTGTCTTATTTCTTTCCTTCACCATCTTCCTTCAGGGTCTGGCACGCATTGGGCACTCGATAAATATTTGATGGATGGATGTGAATCTGCTTAATTCACCACCAGATAGCAACTTGGCATTTCTCCAGACAGCTTTATTCAGGAGGAACTCAAAGACACAGAGCCACAGTCTCATAACCAATTCAAGCAGCTCTATGTTAACAAAACATGACTTCTTTTAACTACTTCTGCTTAGATCTGAATTTCGTTTTTATAAGACTGAAGATTATGAAGCATTAAAAGAAATATTATGCAGAGGCCACATGCTCCAAGACTACTGACAATTGTAGTCTTTTAAATTATCATGGTTTGAACCTCCTAATCTGACCAGCTCACTTCTCCTCTTCAAACCCTTATGGGCCTCCCCTCTCTTGTCCATGGCTTTCCAACTGCTCCATGGGGCTTCAGGGCTTCCCAGGCAACCCTAAGGCTAAAGCATACATGTAGGTCTGACAGAGGAGGAAGTGACTCAGGGCCCCCCACCTATTGCTCCAGTCAGTGAGATTCCACACAACCTAAGGCTTTTATTTGTGCTTTAGTTTCTTACCTGATTGTCATCGTCTCTGCTACTTGCCGTATTCCCCATCCATCCTCGCCTTCCTGATTCCTGATATCACTGGAGTTCATAACTCAAAACTCACCCAAAACCCAGCCCCTGGAGGTGTTTTTATTTTGATAAACTCCTCTCCAGGCCTGGAGCTCAGGTATCCATGTTTTCTTATAGTTGTACCCATAATGCATATGTCATATATATGTCATATGTCACTTCTTTCTTCTCTCTCTCTCTCTAGAGAGAAAGAATTTATTTCATTTCTTCATCTGGCCTTTGTTTCTCTAACACTTAGTTGCATATGTGGGACTGGGGTTTGGACCCAGGTCCTCACACACGCCAGGCAAGCACTCTTAACCTCTGAGCTACCATTCTAGCCCCTATATTTCACTTTCTTTCTTTTTTTATGTTTTAAGAAAGAGGGGACAGTGAGAGAGAAAGAGAGAAGCAATTTTTTTTATTTTGTTTTTCATGTGACTTTCATTCCTCAGTCACTTTGTTGTGTATGTGGTGCTGGGGTTTGAACTCACGTACTCACGCATGCCAGGCAAGCGCCGTAACCGCTGAGCCACCGCTCCAGCCCCATATTCCACTTTCTTAATACTGTGTCACAAATATCTTTCTACTGTATGAAACACAGTCTTTCATGGTTACAAAATTTTACATTGGTGGGCTGTAATTTATTTAGGTCTTCCATTATCATTATATCAACATTGTCTTTATGTTCCTAGAAATAATGCTGTGTGCTATAGCCTCACATATATGACTTTTCTAGAAATAAGCATGTTCTTGATTTTAGCAAATTTCTTATGTTATTGACTTTACTATTTGTACATATTTCCCAATGTTCCTTTTAATTCCTATATTTTATAATTAAAATATGTTAACTATTACCCAGTTGAATCTTCTGAGCTCTCCTATTATTTCTTTTCTTGCTTCAAGCCATTAAAAGTTCTTCACAGTTCATTATGCTTAGTTCCAAAAAGCTAATATATTCTTATTCTCTTTTCTGATTTTCTGTGGATTTAAAAGTATATATTTAACTCTTCAATTCATCTGAGCATAATTAGTATATGTTTAGCTAATAAATAGTTTCAAAATTGATAGCATCATCATTTATTAAATAACTTTGCCCATCATTTATCATAATTTTTCATATATCAAATTATCATATATAAACAGATTCATTTTGGTGCTTCCAATTCCCTTCTATTGTTCTGTATATCTGGTTTTACACCAGTAAAAGCCTGTTTTAATTATTCATGCTTTGTAATATATAGAATTTATAGTGCTAGCCTTCCCAATCAGGTCTTTTTTCCAAAATATGGTTTTAGACTCTTGACATTTTGTTTGCTTAATAAATGTTAGAATCATTTTGTCAGTTTCTAAAAGAGGTGATTTTAATTTAAAATGTGTCATCTTTATACTTCTTAAGTCATCATATGCATTCTATGCACCTTATATTCCTACATTATCACATTATATGCTAACAGTTTCCTACTTTATATGGTAACGTGCACGGTAATAATAGTGTATATAGTGAATGTAGTATATAATACATTGTGTACAGTAATGCATTTTTTATTTGAATACCAAATCTTCCCTCTTTTCTAAACTAATAACTTAGTTCAGACTGTACAACAAAGTCTTTATAAATATTTTTTCTTCCCTTTTCCAGTATTTATTGTTCTTTGTATCTTTTGCAATTTACCTTTTAAAGCACTAGGAAGTCATAATAGTAGTGATACTCTTACTTTTGGGCTACTTTTGAAAGAAAAGCTTTTAGTGTTATCCCACTATGGGTTCATGATTTAAAAGAAGTATTGTTTATTATCAAGTTAATGTTGCAAATTATTCTACTTGAAATATTAAAGGTTTTATCATTTCCCCTTTTGATATGTATTGAAATGGATTGTATCACCTAACGTTGATGTTAATATAAGGCTAATTTTTTTTTTCTTTTGCATCCTGGAGTAACATCTGTTAAGATCAAAGTTGTCACACAGAATGAAGTAGATGGAGTCCAGCACTTTGTTTTGGCAGTTAGTGAATCTTAGGAATGATCTGTTTCTTGAGAGTTAGAAGGACATTAGGTCCATGTGCCTTTCTATTTTGGTATTCTGAAAAATTTTAAACCTTTTCATCTGTCATTGGTTTAGTGGATTTCCTACCTCATTATTCCATGCTGGGCATTTAACATTTTCATTGTGAAATATCATCAATTTATTGAGGTTGACTTGACTTTGGACATCATTCTCCCTATAGATAGGGGTCAGATTATTTACATCATAGGCTTGCAGTGAGGATTACAGATACTGTATTTAAAGTTATTAGCACAGGGTCTATCTTCAATAAATAGAAGATATTACAGCATTCTCTCTTTTTTTTTTTTTTAAGACAGAGGGACAGTAAGAGAGAGACAGAAGGAGAATCAATTTTTTAATTTAGTTTTTCACATAGCCTTCATTGCTCCAACACTTGGTTGTGTACGTGGTGCTGGGGTTTGAATCTGTGTCCTTGCATATGCCAGGCAAGTGCCAGAACCACCGAGCCACCGCTCCAGCCCCAAGCATTCTCTTTTCTAATGCTGTTCACTTGTCTCCTTTCTCTGCTATTCTTTGTATTTGCATGGGCTAGTTTTCATACTCTTTTCAGTATTTTCAGAAGCAATATATAAGTGGTAGAGAGACAGCAAAGGCTTTTGAACAAAGAGCTTCACCTCTGGTCATCCTGTGCCCAAGTGTGATTTGTGGGTGGATCATCAGAAGATGGGTCTGTGCTGTACAAAATGACAGGATTGATAGGGGCCAGCTAGCCTCTTCTTGCCAAGTGGGACGTGGAGGTGTAGACCTTACATTCACAGCTAATGAACACAGGCTCCAGAGCTTGGGAGAGCCCCTTTCAGGGGCCCCTGGGAGTGGGAAATTGACCAACTGCCCCCCAATTATCCTTCTCCAGCA
The DNA here is from genome assembly GCA_004027875.1 of Aplodontia rufa. Taxonomy (NCBI): domain Eukaryota; kingdom Metazoa; phylum Chordata; class Mammalia; order Rodentia; family Aplodontiidae; genus Aplodontia; species Aplodontia rufa. Next base: position 12,187 of record PVKS010003426.1, on the reverse strand, counting down.
TCCAAGGCTTCGGGTCCTGGAAACAGAGATGCTGACAAACGCTGTGACCCAGACTGAACCCAGCTTTTCAATGGGACAACAAAACCAGCTTTGTTCATCCTTTTGAAATGGGGCCCAATTATGTTTCATTAATAAATGAAACTCTGTGTCCAAATAGGAGAGACACTGCAGAAAAATGGCCAGAAAACACTTTGTGTAGAAAAAGGCTGGTGAAGTTTTCAGAGGGCATTCATTTGCCTGGAGCTGGTCAGAGACAGAGAAACTTTCAGCCTCCAAATCCTTCCCTTGTTTCCCTATCTCTCCCATTTTGGTTTTGTTTTGTTGTTTTTGTTTGTTTTTTGTTTTGTTTTAATATATTTAATCCTTCTGGTTAAGATTTATCTTTGGCTACTTGATGATGTATTTCTGCGTTTATGTCATTCAGAGGAAGCTGTACTATCAAAATCAACCCTAATCCATTTACAAATGCCAACAGAAAAACGAGCCAACAAGCCAAAAGGTTAACAATGATAATTAATCAAAAGATATTTATTGAACACTTTCTATGAACTAAGCACTGTGGTATATGCCATAAAGGAAGAATAAGAATCAGTTCCTACTCCTTCCATCCAGTTGGGGAAATGGCTAAATAAGTGACTAGCTGTAATACAAGAGAAACTAAAACAAAGATTATTCCATAGTCAAGTCACAGGCCACACACTATGTGAATTGAGATCCATAGAGTGGATTGACGAGGACTTCATGAGCAAGTGGCATCTCGAGATATATGCAAGCTTTTATTTTTTTCTCTTTTTTTTTAAGAGAGAGAGGGACAGTGAGAGAAGGATCAATTTAATTTTTCATGCGGATTTCATTGCTCCAACCTTGAGTTATGTACATGGTGCTGGGATTCGAACTTGAGTCTTCATGCATGCCAGGCAAGCGCCGGAACCACCGAGCCACTGCTCCAGCCCCATAAGTAAGCTTTCGATGAGAACATGTTCTCTCAGATTTTTAGGTGAGCCAGCCAGTGCACCCATTATCCGTGCCCCCAGTGTCAGCCAACCCACACAGCTTTTCTAGGCTATTCCACCAGACCCATGTACACACATGAGCCCACACTTTATTCCCCATCTATGTGGGTTTGCTCTCCTACCCTCATTACATTTGTTCTGCCCAAGATCCTTCTCCCGGACAGCCCCTGGCGCCCTCCAGGTTCATGATTTTGTAGGTCTCATCTTTTCTGTGTGGTTTTGGGGGTTGCTCCCTTCTTTGACTTTTGGCCCTTTCTTCCATCATATCATGGGGAAAGCATCCTTAGCTTCAGTCCTCTGTCCTCAGGGTCCGCATACCCACCCAGACCAAACCTTGCAATGAGGAGGCTTTCGGAAGAATTACTTTCATTATCCACTCAGGAGTTGTGGAGGAGGCCAGGTTCTCCATTCCCTGGCCCCAGGTAAGGTGACACTGCAGGACAGAAACATGGCCCTACTTTACTCATGAGTCCCTTCACAGCCAACTCCTTGTCAGAATGGAGAACAGCACCTTTAGCATGGAGTCCAGAGGCCTCCACCTGTACGTGCTTCTTTATTCAAAGATCTTAAAAGGGGAGAAAACACCCAAGGGAATTCCCAGAGTTTTTCCTACACCTAAACTTGTCATTTGATACTCTCTAGTCGATTTGAGGAACATGTTTGCCTGTCTCTCCCACGTGCTAGGAGGCAAAGGGAAGGCAGACAAGCCAATGTGTTACGGAATTCCATCTGCTACGTCAACCACTCAGCTGGAATAACTGGAAGCCAAAATTCAAATTTCACAGAGCCTCAGAGGGATGCCTCAGGATAAACCAGCCAGAGTGGTGGAAACTTTGCACCATTCTCAGTACGGAAATTTATTCAACAATGTAGCATGCTCTTTATCCCCCTGAGAATCCAAATAATACTTATGTAATCATTTAATTCTGGAAAATTCATAATCTAAACATATCGCTTGTAGGGGTGAAATATAGAAGAATCAAGAGACTGGGGTATGGGCAATGTGGGAGTAATTCTGGTTTAAGAACAAATGTATATCATATTGCTACTTTATATGCATTTATGATTATACAATAATTCAAATCCTTAATAAAAAATTAAAAAAGTCAGAAACTAGGCATGGTGATACATGCCTATAGTCCCAGTTACTCAGGAGGCTGAGGCAAGAGGATTGCAAGATTCAGGCCAGCTTAGAGCTCCTATCTCAAAATAAAGCTTCTTAAAAGGACTAAGGATGTAGTCCAGTGGTAGAGAACTTTCCTAGCATGCATCAGGCCCTGTGCTCAATCCCCATTTCCACACGCAAAAAAGAATAGATTTAAAAAGGAGTCAAAGAGTATGGCCTTGAGCCTAGCCAAGTCGTCCTCTCACTGTCACAAAGTCCTCCTGAAAAGGCAGAATGTAGGGCATGTGTTTGTCAGAATGCATAAAGGATACAAGTAACAGAAAATTAAGAGTGGCTTAAGCAATATGGACTTCTGCTGTCTCATTAAATGAGAAATTTGGAGATAAGTGATTCCAACATTAGCACAGTGGCTCGCTGAGACTGTCAGAAACTAAGATACTGGCATCTTTTTCCATTCTGCCATTTTTAATGTGCCACCAACGGTTCCCTTCGTGTGACCACCAGATCAAAATAGCAGTTCCACCCATTGCCTCCTCGTGTGACCTGGATGATCTCTTCTTAGAGTGCTGTCAGCCGTGTTACTTGTGGTGGTCAGCTGACAGATGGGCTGGCCTGAAGGGTCCAAGAGGACGCGCATCATTCACATCTGGAATTCTGAGGGGCACCTGGAAAGCTGGGACTGTCAATCAAAGTGCCTTCACTTGGCCTCTTCAGTACAGTGGTCACAAGGGAGTTAGGCTTCCCATATGACAGCTCAGGGTTCCCAATGACAGTGTCAGAAAGAGGACTCTGCCAGCATCATGAGACCTGAACCCAGAAACTGGCCAAAGAGTCACTGCGCTGCCCACGTTCAAGGAGAAGGAACATAGACCCTCACCTCCAAAAGGGAGAAGTGCTCAACAGTTTAGTCATATTTGATCCACATATAAGCTGAACTATTATTATAATAAAGAGATCAAAAAATATGGTGATTTAAACTAGATAGAAATTGGTTTCCCACACATGTAACAGTTAGGTGAATCACTTGAGGCTGATGGTCCGTTTCTGCCAGACTCAGCTCCCATATCTGAGTCCAGGACAGGAGCTCCAGTTGCTCCCCCTTCTCAAGCAGGGAGAAAGGGAAACTGAGAGTGCGGGCCAAACATTTCCCTTGTTAAAGGGTGATACATTTCCCTTCTGTTTGCCTCTCACTGACTACATGTTAGTCACCTGGCCATGCCTGGCTGCAAGTTACTACTGAATAGAAGATAAGGAGAATGGGTACTGGGGACAATACTTCTTGGGTACTCCTGATAGCCCCAAAATAAATAGGTGATGGTGGATGTGATTCAGCTCTAAATAACGAAGCTGGCATCTGGGATTTTTTATGAATCAGCTGTAAACATGCAAAGGACCTTCACATCTGGGGCTGGGTAGAGAATCAGAAGGGACTTGGAACACGCCTCTAAGTACTGGGTCACTCACCCAAACAGAAGCAAATGATGCACAGATGCCCCCTAGAAGAAGTGGCTGATTGTTCAAATCTCTTCTACAGTTGGGTAGTAATAAAAATCATCCATTGAGTTCATCTGGTGGAGTCCTTCTCCTTCAAAATACCTGATGAGGCCCCTTACTGTGAACTGTACACAGACTACAAAAGAATTAGCTCAAGGAATGAGCTAAGCAGTTCACTGAGTGGCTTATCAACTGTAACTATCAAGTAGATCTGACCACAGCGCTGAAGCCTACCCCAGCCACCAACCCCACCTCACCAGGGTGCTGGTGAAGCCTATCCCTGGGAGAAGGTGGCCCGTGTATTGGGTGAACCCCAGCATGCGCCAGGACTCCTTCTGCCTTCTTTCTGGTTCTTAGAGAAATTGGTGCACTTTTTGAGCTCACGCTGCAGCAGGTCAGAGGGTCACCCTGCCTGCGTCAGAGCTGACACTTCCTTCCGTGGGGAGCACTCGGGGTCCGCCTGCTAGTACCCACAGTGTGTCTATGCAGCCAGCACCAAGCTTGTTCCGTGGGTCAGAAAGCAGCCCTGTTCCTGTCAGCTTTATATATTGGAGTTCTGAGCAAACTTTTGTTTAACTAACTGTGTTCCGTTCCTTTGAAAAGGATTGATAGTTACTGGTTTAGGAGGCTCCTTGGACTCCACGCATAGCCAGCTCTTGCTCCCTCGTATATTTTTACAACTATTTTCAAGAAATAAATAGTCTTTACTGGCTCTTGCAGGATAATTTTAATAATATATTTGGTGGACTATTTGAAATAGAGCAAGAGTATTATGGCTCTAGACCACACTTATTTATTGTTGAATCACTTTAGCTTCTATATTAAAACAAAAGAAAAACACTTCTTTACTGGAAAAGCAAAATAGAGTGGCAGAAAATACAAGGGTTTTCTGCTCAAAAAGACTTGGGTTTAAATATCATCTCCAACACATACTAGCTCGGTGATCTTGGACAAAATATTGAGTGTTCGTTTCCTCACGTGGAAGGTAAAGATGATAATGATCACCACAATGTAGTGCTGCTGGGAAGATTAAGTACTTTGTGTAGAGTGCTAAGCACAGGGCCTAATGCTATTTATAACCATACTTATGCACCCCTCACTGCGTGGTACGCACTGTATCGGTTCAGTGGTTCTCTCTGGGGGACTTGTTAGAACTGCAAATTCTCCATCAGGTGCCATCCAGACCCACAGAATCAGAAACCCTAGAGGCGGGGTCTAGCGATCTGCTTTAACAAGCATCTCCTCATGCCTGGTATGCTAAAGTCCATGCAATGCAGTCTAAGTGTTCAAGAAATGGAAAATATGATAATCGCATCCACAGTACACGCCAGCTAATAACTTGTGCCGAAAAAAAACGCAGTTACACCCTCTTCCATTATGATTAAGGACAGACAAGGGTCTTCACTGATTGACACCATGACATCAGTGACTCTCAGAACCGTGCTTATGAGAAGGAAGTGAAGAGACTTGGGAAAGCCTCTTCCCTCCCAGGTCCCCCATGGCTCCCCTAGAGGCTCTGCATCCTGTCTAGGTCAAGCAAGTTATGAAATGCCAGGGGAGAACTCAGCCACTCCAGAAAGAGCAGGTGGCTCCTCCTTAGTGCAGTACTAGCACCTGGCTTGTCATTGTGTGTTCCCATCCATCCCCCTGATAAAATATGAGCTCCTCATGGGCAGAAACCTTGTCTGAATCATCTCTGTGTCTGCAGAAACTGGTGCACATAGTAGACACCTAATAAATGGGTGGCAAATGAATGAAGTGGCAGTCCCAAATCAGAGGGGCACTTGTTCCTGGAGCCCTCAGGTGTTAGGTGTGCCTTGGCAGCCAATAGATTCCCAGGCCTGGTGACAAGTAGGCAAGGATGGCCTAGAGACCCATGAAATGCTGACTGAGCTGTGCCCCCTCCATCCATCCATCAGCTCCGATCAGAGCAATAAAGGAAAGCTCTGTGCAGCCTCACAGCAGATCGGAGCCACCTCAGGAACAGCCTGGAAAAGCAAACCGCAAGTATCCATTCCTTCTCTGTCATAATTCGCTTTCCCAGTTGCCAGTAAGGTTGAAATGAGCTCTGTCTCTTGACAATTTGGATAGAATAACTTCTCTATTTCATGAATTCTGAACAGCGTAGGATCGAATGCTGCTCTGGGCTGCGGAAAATGAGCAAAGCAGTTGGTGGTAGAGGTGGAAAGGGGGCACAGTCATAGCTGAGGAAGAACTTGGCCCTGCTCTGGGGTTGCCTCTGAATTTATTCCTGCCTCCAGGTCTGTGCATGCTGGCTAGATGCTGAAAACCATCCTGCTTGTCACCTTGACACTGCCCCCTCCCATGGCCACCAATGCAGGGGCCATTCCTCTGGCCCACTTAGAGGCACCAGAAAGAATACAGATTGCTTCCTCTACATATTAATTTATGGAACCTTCACGTTTATTCTCGTTGCAACGTTCCTACCTGCTAGAGTCACATCCAACTTTATTGAAAAGCAGCAGGAAATTCATTCTTCACTAGAAAAGTTTAGCAGTTAGATTCAGACTATGAGCAGAAAGATACCCTAGTTATAGTCTCTCTCTAAATCAAAGTGTAGACAGCATGGATTGCGCTGAGAGAAGAGCACACTCTGAGAGCTGCAGAGGGAAAATCAGCAGAGAAAATATGAATTAAATCAGGTGCAGAAGTGGCCCCGAGATCGGTCTTATAAGTGGGTGCTGGCCAAATTCCAATTTTCTCAAGTAGGGCATCCTCTGAAGTCAAACAGCCACCTATTTGTGTCATATTGCAGCCCGAATAAAGGAAGAAGATGTAGATAGAAGGGTGTGTGCTACATGGGTCCTAGAAAAAAAGTAGTCAGAAGGAGTTTGTCAGGGTCTCCTGTGCCATCCAAGACTGGAGGGCTCGAGCATGTTACGTGACACTCTGATCTGCAAGGCAAGTCTAGTCCATAGTGGAGGTAAACACATTTGACTTAGATAATTCTATGACTGTCCATTAAAACAACTTAGCTAAAGCCCATTGCTTTGACCTCTGTGCTTTCTGGGAAATATCAGTTAAATTACAGCTTCTCAAAAAGATTCCTACACATGGAGGCTGTGCAGCCCAGCACCCATGACTACATGACCCCACTTGGCTTTCCTGCCCTCACCGTTGGGCATGTCTTCTGTGTCTGAGAGTTGGGACAGTGTGAGCCAGTACTCTGGTTGATTCCCTCTGCACATACCATCAGAATCAAGATTCTGGACCAGGAAAGGAGAGCAGCATACTCTGAACATGGTTTGACCAACATCTTGGGTGAAAAAGCTCTTGAATGTACCTGTAGGAAGGTGGTTAGTCTTCCCTGTCTTGTCTTCAGATGGGTCCCTGTTAAATTTAAATAACAATCGTAGACTTTGGTTTTTTTAATCTTCCTAATGTGACATCACTAGGCTGTTTTAAGTAATCCTTTCAAGAGGTTTTCATTCTAAAACTTCTAATTTTTGTTCATTGTATATTTAAAAAGCAGTTCCTATTGCCTAGTGTTAGAAATTGAAAACATGACAAGCTATAAACTCTAACCTTAGGAACATCTATAATCTAGCATCATAAAATATAATGAGAAATCCTTTTCAATATTACATTACAGATCTGTGACTCAAAGATAATTTCTGTCATTTGAATATGATGGTGGGCTGATGGCTGAATTGGATTCTTAAGAGGAAAACAATTTATCCTATATTAAGAGTTATTACTTTAATTCAATAATATCTGGATCATGGTGGTGTAATGTTAATGTTATTACTCATTATCTTGGTGATGTTCACCCCACTGTTTCCAGGGGAAATACAGCCCACTAAATGGACAGAAGGATTAAAATAGAAAAAAGCCACAAGCTTTTCATGGCTCATTATAGCAAGGTCACCATAAAGAAACAGCCCTGACCTTGAAACAGAAGAGAGGACCCAGCCTGAATTAAATGCTAAATTAGTAGAATCCTAAGACAAGTCCTTTTATCCATGACAGAGTGCATTGGATTTCCTCAACATGTGGTTCTGAAAATTCACATTCATTAATTCACTTATTCATTCATTTAATTATCCATTCTTTCAACCAACACACTTTGTGTAACTTCACGAACCCATGAATGGTGACACATCACAGAAAAACAAAGATGATTTAGTCAAGGAGGGAGAGTCAAAGCTTAATTAAGAACCTACTATCACTCAGACTTTATGGTGGGAGCTTGCAGACAATATCTAATTTATTCTTCACTAGAACCAACAATGTAGAGTTATTATTAAGCCCACATCATACTTCAAACCCAGTCCTGTCTTATTCCAAGTACTAGCTGTTTTTACCACACCTGGAATTTGGATTTAGTACATAAATATATTTTTTAACTATAATACAGTATGATAAAAGAAACAACTGACACACAATAATATGGAGCTAGATAACTGCAGTGAAAGTCAGAGCCCGCTCTGGATGGATTCACTGACATTTTTGGGTAATGGACAATGTCGAGGGGTCCCAATGTGTCCTCCAGCACTCCTCTCCCTCCTTAACCTCATCACACAGGCTTTCCCCCGTGTCTCTTTATCAAACCTCTTGTTCATTCCCCAGCCCACCCCGGGTCCTCTCCAGTGAGGGGCACACCCCACATCATTCAGGGCAGAAGGCAGGCCCAGGCTCCCCCTGTTCCCTGTGTCCTCTTTTATCTCTTCTTATGGAAGAGGACATTCTCCCTGCTCCTTGGAAGATCCTAGCAGCCCACCATACCCATGTCCTCCTGTTCTCTGCCATCCTCCTTGTCATTCCCAGCCCTCTTTGAAGATTTTGGCCCTGAGGTCACAGTCTTCTCCCCACAACAACAGCATTTACTGAGAGTAGAACCACTGTCAGCTGTAATGACCACTGGAGTCATGTGGGCTCTGTAAGGTGTTTTATTGTCCTGTCAGTCAGGAACCCAGTGATAGGTGATGTAATGGCCTAAGCCCATTCCAAACAAGTATATCTGATAAAGCTTTGTGCATGTGCAAAAATTTTTTTCAAACTATGCCTTTTCTCTTATAACATTTCATAATCTCTTTCTCATTTGCCCATGCACCACTACTTCCATCAACATCTTAAGCCAGATGTCATCAGGCTGTGACAGGTGGCAGAAGCAATAGATGGCTGGGATCTGTTAAGGAAATCACTGTCTTCCTAGGTCATGCTTTATTATCTTCTTCCAGAAGTGTCTTTTTTTTTTTTTTTTCTTTAAGAGAGAATCAATTTTATTTAGTTTTTCATGTGGCTTTTGTTGTTCCGACACTGTTGTGTACGTGGTTCCGGGGTTCAAACCCAGGTCCTCATGCATGCCAGGCAAGCGCTGTAACCATCAAGCCACTGCTCCAGCCCCCCGAAGTGTCTTAATATCTTGAGACATACGAAAAGATTCCCATATGCTGATCCATTGTCCAGAACCACCTCAAGGACATTTTTAAAAACTATAGAATTCTGTGCCCAACCCTGAGAGATTCTAATTCAGCTACTCTAAGGTAGGTCTGAACAAAAAATACTCAACAGTCTTCAGTGAATTCTGAGGCAGGACGAGTTGGGGAGCCGAGATACTGCTGCTGGAATGCTCTCCATATCAACACAAAGGGCAACTTGAGTCCTCCCCCATCTGTAGATTCATCGCCACCAGGTCAGAAAAATCACCTTCAGCTTAAGGCTTCCCTCTCCTTTCCTACCCCATCAATATGCTACTAAATGTTCAACAGTCTGTTCTCAGACAAAAAAAAAGAAAAACCCTCCCAATTTCCCTGGCACACATTCACCCACCATGACTAATTTCAAGCTACCAACATGACTACTGAACATGGAGTTGGGAAAAGATGCATATCGTCAGTCCTCAAAAGCCAGCACAGTCAGCCCCATCTGGGCACCACCCAAAGATCAAACAAACCCGGCTCCAGAAACAGCTCTCACCACACCTTCCAACCAGCCAGAGCCTCTCAGAAGCCAAGTTGCCTGCATTTTTTAAAAAGCTCTGGCATATTGGGCTGGGGTATAGCTTAGTGGAAGAGCACTTGCCTAGCATGCCCAAGGCCTGGGGTTTGATTCTCAGCATCACAAAAAAAAAAAAAAAAAAAAAAAAAAAGAAAGAAAGAAAAGCTTTTGGTATGTTAAGGAATGGGGGAAACTGCTGCTACAGGGTAAAAGTTATAAGATGAATTTCTTCATTGAGTTCTCTTGGTCTATGGCTGTGACTCTGGAGATAATGCCAGACTCTAGTTTGAGACTTTTGTGAGATGCAAATTGCAGCAAAAGTCCCCCCACTCAGTCCCACCCTCATCCCCACTCCTAATCCATCATAGTCCCTCAACAGAGTTTTTTCTCTTCTTCCTTCTGTTCTTTGCCTCTCAAGAATTTCCAAAGCCAGGGACTGGAGCAGTGGCTCAGTGGTTACTACACTTGTGTGACATGTGCAAGGATGCAAGTTCAAACCCCAGCACCGTGTACACAAACGAAGTCTCAGAGCAACGACAGCCATGTAAAAAACTAAATAAAACTGATTCTCTCTGTCCTTCTCTCTAAAAAAAAAAAAAAAAAAAATCCAAAGCCACGTGCCCTGCCACTGGTCCTTATCTGAGTCACAAAATAGCCAAGTGACAAAATTAAACATAACAAAAAGCCACTGGGGAGTCCAACTCCCTTGTGCACCACTGAGGATGGGCAATTCGCTGCAAATGACAAGCTCTTTCATCTGGTTCCAGTCTGGCAAGAGATCCGTTGTAGAATTCTTTCTTCCTGAGTTTCCTTTTCCTTATTTCTCTGAGTTGCTTCTGGCAGGAACATTATAAGCAAATCGAGTTTTGATCTGTTGAAGGTTCTAGGAGGTGCTGCTGACTCGTTCATTAGTTAAACATTTATTTAATACTTCCCTTGTGCCAAATCCTGTGTTAGACAGCCAGGGAGAGGGAGACAGAGATGAGACAATGCAGTTTGGCCCCTTCAATCCCTCCTAGTGGGAGAGGGAGATGAATGGTGTGAAAGAGGGTGGGGACAAAGGCCAACACAGGGGCACTTGGAAGCTCAGAGGGGCAGCTGCTCTAAACTGAGAGGTCAGGAAGGTTGAGCTGCACAAGGACAATAGGCATTATCTAGGTGAGGGAGGACTTATAGCCACCTCAGGGAGATGGTGGCTTATGCAAAAACACAAAAGCTAAAACTACGATCCCTCAGACTTTTGGACGTGGATTTTTCTAAGCCAGGTCTGCTCACTCACAGCAGGGTCTGACTGCGTGAAGGAATCAAAGTCCAGGCTGCTGTTATTGGAATCGAGCTGCTTGGTGATTTTAGAAATGTCACATCCAGATACACCGAAGTGTCTTTTTTGACTTAAAATGTATAAAGTAACAGTGGTTATCTGTGGGTGGTAGAATTATAAATTGTTTTCATAGGATTCTTTTTACCTAGCTCTGTTTTCTAAATGTTCTACAATGAACATATTGTGTAATAAGGAAAAAATCCATTATAAAAATGTTTAAAAAAAAGACACAAATTCCATCAAAACAGCAGTCCTTTCTTTACTACCTGAGCAAGGAAACACTCAACTGAATTACAAATGGGGGAAATTTTTGTTGATGGGATCCAACTTTAAAGTTCTACGTGATTTATTCTGTTCCTTTTGCTCAGGGAGATGGTGCTGTGCCAGGGAAGACAAACCGAAGATGTGTGAACGATTTTGAAAAATAATAGTCATTTTTATTGTTATAGCTTCAGGCATGGATTATTTCCATGATTTATATTTCAGGAAACTTCAAGTACAGGAAAATCGCCCAATAGTTAGAGATGATTGGATTATCAATATTCTCTTTTTAAAGAAAATAAAACATCTCATCAGAGAGAAATCCAAGTAACAATATCACCATACTCAGTCTGAGATGTTGGGAAGGGGACATTCAAGAAAACGAATGAATGAATGAATGTAAGGAATTGAAGGTGGGTCCTGCAAGAACTGCAGATGGGTCTGACCACTGTGATTTTCAGCACCACGTTCCAAGGCACTGAATTGCCATGCCTAAACGAAACGTTCATGAGAGGCATATGTCATGCACCCTCTGTCCAAACATCTTGATCACAATCTCCCATTTGAGTATTTTTTAAAAAGTAAAAATAATGACAATAGTTCATATAGTTTTGTACTTCATGAAGTGTTCTAACATTTGATCCTCACAACTTTAAATGTTTGAGTTAACTTTAGTTCCATTTTAGCGATTAAGAAAGTGGGGCTCTTCTGACTGGTGTAAGGTAATATCTTAACGTGGTTTTCATTTGCATTTCTCTGATTACTAGTGATTTAGAGCACTTTCTCATGTATTCATTGGCTTGATCAATGTGCTCTGGTGAGAAGTCACTATTTAGCTCTTTGGCCCATTTATCAATTGGGCTGTTGGTGTTTTTGTAGTTGACATTTTTGAGGATTTTATAGATTCTGGATATGAGACCCTTGTCTGAGGAATCATAGTCCATGATTCTCTCCATTTCTGTAGGAAACCTCTTGACTCTTTTGATTGTTTCCTTGGCAGTACAAAAGCTT
>PVKS010003425.1:0-103818 GCA_004027875.1 Aplodontia rufa | reverse complement strand
TTGGGTCTATGTGTATTCATAACCTGCCTGGACTGAGTTTTGGCTACCTGAGCAATATGGCTAAGTCCTAGGGAAGAGTGGCCAGTGTCATCATTATTATGTGCTTTGTGATTGGTCTTGCGGTAAAAAGGCATGGAAGGGATCAAGCAAGCTTATGCTGCCCTCAGAGTTGATGACCATGAGTCAGCAACAACATGAACGGCTCAGGCTCAAGGGGCTGGTAGTCAATGACGGGTAAGTCCCTTCAACCCCCTTATCAACCTAAGACAGGAAGGGTGCCTTACACTGCACCTAATTCCAATGACGGGTAAAAAGGCGAGGTGTGAATGGAGACACCTAAGACAGGCACAGTCACCTGTTTGTTTTTCTCCTCTCAAAGAAATAAAAAAAAAGGAGGAGATGTTGGGGATCAACCCCAACATGAGTCCCAGCTGGCTTGTAAAAGAATTGGTGGTAAACAACTCTAAGGGGCCCAGCTGGCTTGTAATTAGCAAATTGCCTGACTGCATGACTAAGCTATTTGGCCACTCATTTGTTACAATTGGATAAATGTGTTTGCACTGTAACCCTATTAGTTGTGGTAATGGATAAAGAGAGTAGTGACTAGTTAGGAGGAAAGCAGAGAGAAAGCAGTCAGGAGGAAAGCAGAGAAGCACAGAGTCAGAGAAGCCGAAGCAGAAGCACAGAAATATAGAACCAGTGAAGCAGCAGCAGCAGCAGAGACAGTGGAGTAAGAGCCTCGGCTGCAGAAATAGGGACTCTAGTACAGCAATAGAAACAAGGACTCTAAATGTTAATAGCCTTGACTCAAAAAGAGGGAAGGCGGGAAGCGCTTGGAGGCCTTTAGCTGCGGTAAAGGGAGAAATAAAGTGCTTGGAGAACTTAAGACCAGTGGGTCTATTTTAATCTCAGTCAAACGCCAAATGAGAGCCGTCCGGTTCCTGCCAGCCGGGACAGGACACCATTTTCCTACATCCACCCTTTCAAATAGCTTAAGAAACATTGAAAAAATTATGTGCTTTGTGATTAGTAAACATTTAAGTGTCCTCCTGTGTCCTCATCACCCAAACTCATCATCCACACCCCACAATGCAAATACATGGGGACCCTACAGATGCACAATATGCAACTCTTTTTTTTTCAAGTGCTCAAGGTGATCTTTGGTTCAATATGTTGATCAAGTGCTTGCATTTGCCTCCACTTCTCATAAAATGAGAGAATAAAAACCCAATTAAATTCATAAATCTTAATAGGAAAGAGAATAGGAGAAGGGCTACCATACAATATTAGATTTGAAAGCATTATTAAGAGATGGAAATGAATGGGGAGCCATGTGTTTGACAAAGAATGTTTAGAATTCTAGAGTCCAAAAATAATATGGGAACATATGACAGGAAAGAGGGAGCTGATTTTTCAGGCAAAATCACAAAGGGATAAAATTAGTCCCTATGGAGGTTGGGATTATGAAAGGGTTCAAAACTGGTGGGTGAAGAGAGTAGATCTGTTTCTCCATCAAGAAAAAAGCTACCTCCCCAATCATCTCCTCCCATGTTAACAGACATAACAACTGTACAAGAAACCTCACATTGATTCAACACTAAAAACCATAAAGAAACTAACAATGTGATACCTGTATCACAGAAATGTAATACATTCATTGGAGAAGAATTAGAAGTAGTAACTGAGTGTAGGGACCAAGAAGAATTCATTTCTGTGTTGAAAATTCCACATCACATTTCGGCTTTCCAGTGGTTTCAGTGCCCAGATACCTAGGTCATCCTTGGGATTGAAAGAAATAACCTATAATTACTCAGGCATTTAAATAAAAATAAAACCATTAAAATGAAAAATAAGCAAATAAAAAATGAGTGTAAACTAAAATAACTTATATAAAAGACATAGGAAACTCTAATTAGTAGTCTTAGAGATTTGAAGTTTGCAACCAGTTAATAATAGCCAGCATTGAGCAACTATGAGACCTACACTGAGAAAATAAAGAATAAGAAAAAATAAGCATACTAAAATACAGGAAAAATTTGAATATCTGTAGAAAGACATGAATCTATTTAACAGGGACTCATGACACAAAAAGATGGATGGGGAATAAGTTCTACTCCTAAACATTATTTGGAAATTTCAGTAAAAAAGAATCACAGCAACAATCTCAAGAGTGCTAGCAGCTGCTATTGCAAGGCAGAGATACCTCAGAGGTAAGTGATCAAATCTGAGCATGACTTATTTTGCTGCTGCTCAATTCACTGGCCACGGCAGGTCCTTGGCTGAGTAGTCACATGATATCCTAAAAGTTCAATCACTGGACATGCCCAAAAGGCAAAGAGTAGAAAAATTTTCTTCAGGAACAGCACCAATATCTTCAACCTTTTCTTCATATCTTTCTGAAGGCTTGCACATGGATTTGTTCTAGTATAAGGAGGAAAGTTGGGAGGATATACACAGAAACAATAATGTTACATCGGTTAAGTCAAGAGATATGGGCAGAAGCTGAATAATCAAGTGATATTTTTATACATTTTCATTATGATAAAATACACATAGCATGCAGTTTACCAATTTAACCATTTTTAATTTCCATGTAAGCAGCATTAAGTACATTCACATTATTTTCATATATTTTGTGCAGCAATAATCAACCACCTGAGACTGGGTGATTTTCCATAAATAGGAATTTATTTCTCATAATTTTGGAGGCTGGGAAGCCCAAATCTCCAGGTCAGCCTCTGGTGAGGACTTTCTTGCTATGGCATCCATGGTAGAAGTTTGAAGGACAATAGACAATAAGAGAGTGGTCAAAGTTGTCGTTTTATAATGGCACCCACCCATGAAAGAGGAGACCTTGTGACACAATCACCTCTTGGGGGCTCTATTTCTTAATACAGTGACACTGATAAAGTTCAAAGTAAGTTTGGGGGGTGACAAACATTTAAATTGTAGCAGTAATCATTTCCATAATTCATCTCCAGAATATTTTCATCATCCCAAACTAAAATGCTACAATTGCTAGACAACAACTTCCTATTTCTCCCTCTCTGAAGCCCCTAACAACCACCATTCTACTTTCTGACTCTGTGAATTTGAATATTTTAAATACTTCATATAAGTTGAATTATATAATATTTATCTGATGCATCTGATTTATTTCTTAGTGTTCAAGGTTTATCCATGTTATATGTCAGAACTATATTCATTTTAATGATTGAATAATACTCCCTAAACTAAATGAAACGTTTCACAAATTTTCATGTCATCTTTGAACAGGGGCCATGCCAATCTCTGTACTTTTTAATATTAGCATATGTGCTACTGAAGCAAGATTAAAGTTTTTAATGAAATGATTTCATGATAACATTGGTCAACTGAAAAAATGACCTAGTATTTTAATAGAAGATGGACAGAAGGGGTAATGTAAATGAGCTAAATATTAATGTATGCCACTCAAAAAAATGATGAGACCTATATTTAATAAATCTAGAATATGTATTACACCTTGGTTAGAACAATAGATGCAACATTTGCAAGAATGAAAAAGTTTTAGAAATGGTAAAGAATTTTCTTAAGAACAAGGATAGAAGAATTGTAGAAGTACAGTGAGAAAGAGATTTAAAAGAAACTGAAGGGGCTGGATGGTTTAGCAGTTATGGCGCTTGCCTGACATGTGCAAGGACCCAAGTTCAAACCCCAGCCCCACATCAACAACGATGTATCAGAGCAACAAAGGTCACATGAAAAACTAAATAAAATTAATTCTATCTCTCATTGTCCCTCTCTCTTAAAAAAAATTGGCATTACCATTGTTATTTTCCACACATTTGAAATCATAAAGTTCCTCCAATCACAGTACTACTTATTAAACAGAATAGTAACCCAATATGTACCACATTCAAGAGTGTCCACTTTTCATGGTACTGGGATGCTTTTCTCAAGACACTTTCCTAAAGACCTGTATTGCCATGAGCAATAATGTTATATGGAAAACACAGAGAAAATCACAGCTGTGGCCTAAGAGCAAGGCTCCCTGTTCTTATTTTTACTCCTTACATTACCAATGTTATGCTATTGTCTTTAACCTCATTGTGTTACTCTAACTGCCACTACTGCTCCTATTTTCCCCTTTTAATGAGGTCTGACTGCTTTTTTTGACACTGGCTTTATTACTTGTGTGGAATGTTTAATACTTCATTGGAACCATACTAGCTTACTGGTGTTTCCTCAAAGATCCATTTCTGTTTGGCCCAGTATCTACATCAGCATCAGAGTTCACCTGAGAGTCTCAATTCAAGGTGTCAGAAGACAGAAAATTGTGTATTCATCTCAACTCCCACTATATTTGTGTGCCTAGTACGTATGTGTCCTCTGTCCTTCTGCTCTGATTTTCCTTGGCCACCGGAAGACAGTCACATCTATGTCATATATCTCTTCCTGACTAACCTGCAGGCCTGATCACCTCTCAGTTACATTAACTCCATGAGAAGCTGGTAGTGAGTTCCTGTGTCCATGATGTCTCCCGTGTGGTTGCACCCAGGATGAGTGAGAGAGCAGAACATTAACTACAAATTTCAGCAGATGGAGAGCAATGTTGTGCCACGTTCTTAAATAGATTAGGTAAATGATTTAAACCACATTATGTCCTGAGTTTTATAGAGAACATGATGTTTCCAACTAGTAAAATATTATTTAGGTCTGAAAATTATAAAGGAGACTTCTCAAATATGTTTTCTTCCCTTAACATTTTACACTTTGATGTTCTGATGTCAGTCATCATCTTTGCTTTCATAGTTTCTACAGCCACAGAAATTTGGTTGGGAGAAGTGATGAAGTGTGTCAGCAGACTCTTCTATGGGTTGCATTTGTCAAACCATATTTTTAGTATCATTTCCAGTATAAACTTCCATCTCTGAGAAAAAAACAAAATCAGAAACCTGAGTAACATGGTGTAGTATTTATATAGAACCTACACATATCATCCTATATACTTAAATTGCTTAAAATACCTAATACCATGTAAATGATAGGTAGCGAATTGTTATACTACATTTTTCAGACAAGAAAAATATGGACATGCTGAGTATGTATACAATTTTTTTCAAACATTTTGGATCCACGATTGGTTGAATCCACTAACACAGAACCCTCAGATACTGAGGGCTGACTGTCCTCACTTGAGAACAGATTGTAACTTTAAAAATATAATTCAACTATGATTTTTTTAAAAAGTACGGAAGGAACAGAGAGAGGTGGGAAGAATAGGAAGTATATTAAGGAGACTGTAGGGAGGGAGTATGGGGGAATCAAGTCAAATGGAAACCTCCAACTGCCATGAGAAGTCCATTTAACATAGGAGTTTAATAGGGGGAAACATGGTACCATGGGGAACCCAAAGGGGGAAACCATGGAATGGCATCAGCTTTGGCTTGCTTTGTGAATATACACATGTTCTTGATTATTTGATAATGGGTCCTTCCTAATTGTAAGTCCATATTTAAAGAATAAAGAAAAGTAGAAATTCAATTCAGGAGCCATTTTATTTAACATTAGCCTAATATTTCTCAGTTTGCTTTAAAATTATACCACTACATTCATTTTATTACTGACAATTTTGGAATATAAAATAAGAAGAAATAGCTAGAAGTTTAAAAATAGAAAAAATAGCCAGAAACTTCTAAAATAAAAACTATTATGATCATATGGTTACTGAAAGGCATATTAATTAAGAAATCTTTAAGAGAGCCCAGATGCATAACCTAGAATAAAGAGGAGTTGAAAGACACTGTATTTGAATGCATTAAATAAATCACTGGAATAATTTTTTGCTGTGGATCCAGTATGCAGAATCCTGCACTTCAATAGAACTGAGTTCAAATTTGAGTCCTCCATCTGTGACTTCTGTGACCCTCAATGAGGTCACTCAATCACTTTGTCTCATGCCAGCTTTGTGTAAATTAGGAGCAAAGAATAATTATTATAACTTATGATTGTCGGGATGACAAATTAAGACTTCAACTGATGCAAATTTTTATTACACACCTAGCATATAAAGAACATCCTGCTACTCTTCATCTTCCTCATTATAATTAGCATCTTCAGGCATTATTATTATTTCAATGGGGAAAGTAAATACAAACAGATGAATGTCCTAGCTCAGGGAAAGGGTGACTTTCTTAACAAATGAAAGAAGTAACCGTGAGATAAAGAGTTCAATGGACTAATGAGCTTCCAATGGCCCTCTCCCAGGAATTCTGTAATTAAAAGGAGTTCCTGCGTTAAGAAGTAGGTTACACCTGATGATCATTAAGACCTCTCTTCCCGTTCAGATGTAATGTAATGATTAAGTTCACACAGCTCATTAGTGCTCATAAATTTGGAGGTGTTGATGTGGACCCAAACAGTCCTTCCTTCTCGTTAGTAAGGAGAAAGCTTACCTTGAGGGACTCTAGTTCCTATTTCTGCACGACTGTCAAGCAAAGTCTTTTTCTAGGCCTTGTGAGCAGTTAGGCCTCATTCTCTCTCTCTCTCTCTCTCTCTCTCTCTCTGTCTCTTCTGAAAGCCTTAAGAAAAGGGACTGCCTGTTCCTCCTTTCTACTCCCCAAGAAAATGACAAAATGACATTCGTTCCCACTGTCTGTAAAACGATTTCTGTTAACAGCTCTGGAAAATGCTGCAAAGATGTGAGAGAAATGATGGCAGGATTTGTTGACAAGAAGGCAAAATGAAGGAATTCAGAAAAAATCACCCGCATTAGAGGCTGAGGGGTTTGTGGGTTCCATCTGCTTCTCTCTCCCCTGGCCTGGTTCTGTCACAGAATCATCTACAGGGAATTGGGGTCTTAATTCAAGCCACTCAGTCAATAGGGCTTCTAATACAGTCAAACAGATCTCACCATTAACAGATTTTTATTTTATGTTTACTTTAAAATTGTCTTCTGAATAATGTATACTATTCTGCATTATAAGATTGCAGCATTGTGTAAACTTCTGCCTAACACATCCCTGTATTTTTACAACAACAATTATCTCTGTTCAGATACTCTTTAAAGGAAGTGAGATTTCTTAAAAACATAGAATCATGGCATGCCTACCTTACCTTGATGTGAGTAGAGAAATCCAAAGAAAGGTAATGTGCCTATCCAAGTCAGGAGAATGGACTTGAAATTCCATCTAATGAGATTCACTCTAGAGCATTCTAGATTCTTACATTAGAAGAACATTGAAGTCATTTCATAAATTAGTGGGAAAATCAATAAAATAAATATTATTCTGAGTCAGCATCCTGTTAGATAGACATGGATTTTGGGGTCAAATATTCTTGAATCCTGAGTATGCTACAGTCATTGTCTTAACTGATTTACTTATATTTCCAACCCTTAATTTTTGTCCTATGAAATTATGATGATCTGTACTTCTCAGATTAATTCATAGGCAATTTTTGAGAATCCCTAGCATGTTATGACAGGAGTCTAACATTCAATAAAGATTATAGATATTATTCCTGCTCTTATGTGAATGAGACTATCATGGATACAGGTGTGAGATTTGTGATTCCTATCTTTAAAAATCTTTTCAAAACTACTGACAGGAGGAGATCACAGACAGAATATAATTAATTGTATATTAACATGGAACCAAGAAAAAGGAAATCATCAAAGTAATGAAGTTTATCCCAGAAAATCTCAATCTTGGAATTCCAGGGTGCAAGAAGGGTAAAGGAAGTGACATTCCAGGAAGGAAACATGTAGAGCTTAAACCAAGCATAGGGTATGCAGGGAGTAGTGAGAAAATGAGCTGGCTTAAACATAGATGAGTGTTGGAAAATGGAAAGGTAAGAGAGGACCAAGCTGGGGAACATGTGAGAAGCCAGGTAGTCATCATCCTAATTAGAGTATTTATCTTTTTAAAAATGCTCATATCTCCATTAGTGTGCATGCCAAGAAATATTACAAGAGTATCATTGGGTAACAGGCATGAGAGGCAGTGTATAACAGACACTCACCTTGGAAAATGATTGAATCTAAAATCTTTGCAATACCAAAACAATCTGGGCAAGTGATATACATTTTTGCAATCTTTTTAACCTCTTTGTGTATCAAACTTTTCACCTGTTAAATGGTCACAATGCCAATTCACTGCCTATAACCATGTAATAATGTTTAAATGAGGCCATGATATAGTTCTGCCACAACAGAAGCACTAATACACATTCACTCAAAAAATTTCAAAAATTCTAATTCAGCAAATTGAGCTACTCACTTTCAAAGTGATCATATTTCCCAGAACTGTATGCATAGCTCTTAAATTAATGCTGGTGAAATCCTTTAACACAGTGACTGTTAAGTGACCATGTTAACTGTAATGGACATGTGCAGACACAGTGTGATGTTTGACAGACTTGGCAGGAGTGTGCTATGGAATTTACAATATATGGCATTGAAGTATAAAACAGGTGCTTACGGTAGACTCTGAGATTGAATAAAATAATAAAGTACCAGGAACACAACATTCCATAGGTGTTACATGAGACTACAATTGCCATTGAAAGTCTTTATTAAATAATAACCATAAGTGTCTTTTGCCACCACTTTTCTGGTTGCTGGTACTTCCTGACAATGATTCAGCCACATTATTCTGATGCAAATGGAGCTCAACTTTCCAAGCACATGTCCCTTCTTCCCATCCACCAAACATTTCTTAATCCATGAAGATGATTGGTCTGGCTTGTTAATTCAGTGCACAAGTGTTTTGCTGAGTATAAGGTTCTCAGATCTGTTGTGAATCAGAGTATCCTTATGTTTTATGTAATACAATCATTGATCACCAATAGAGAGCAAACCATGTTTATCCGGAGCCCCGCTCCCAAAGGATTTATTCATAGCAACAATACTTACCTATAGGAAACAAGCTTTGCTGACTCTGGCCAGTAATGCCCTGTGCAAATGAATTTAGAGATTTTCTCAGCTTGTGTTCATATGCTGCAAAAGGGAAATAGCCCAAATTGCACCTACTTGGGCCTGAATTATCGACTTCAGCTTTGAAGTGCAAATGAGCTGAATGAAAACATACTTAGACTGCAACACAGAAACTATTCCTACAAGCTGATTGATGGTGCATTAACTGTCTTGGAAGGAAACCCTTGTTTTGCAATGGTTTTGTGTCCCTGGGTCCAATTTTCTCAGATGAAGGTGAATGCCATCCACTGTATGCACCAGTCAGTAGTGATTTTTTTCTTAAAATTCTTACTTTCTCTTTTTTCTAGCAATTTGAGTTACTGAATCACCCATAAAATATGTCTTTCATGGTTTATCAGTCCTGCTGCTGCTAAAGCTAGACTTATGGACTTGAGCTAGGAAAACAAACTGCTATAAACAACTTCTCAGTAGGCTAAAATCATCAGTATTTATTGTGAATGCAAACTCCTTTGGAATCTTCTAATCACCATAATCCGTCTATATAAAAATAATCTTTGACTAAATGAATATGTCTACAAGGAAAAATGAACATAGCATTCTTACGACCACACAAAATGCCACATGTGAGCAAATTATTAAAGAATCTTCAATATTTTGCAGTTTCCAAAATGAGCCCTATATGGAGACTGAACATATATGATGAACTTTGTAAAATTATATTAGAAATTTTGGCGACTCCTTTATGAAATAATACATACTAATTGAATGAATGCACTCTTTCTTCACAATTCGCCATTCGTACCCTCTTAAATCATGTATCAGGCATAATTAAGATGCCCTGCATCAACATGCTCCAGGGACTCTCCCAGTTATGTTACCAGCATAAAATTTGCATCTGAGGTGGGTCCTCTTCATTGTTGAGTGACAGATAGGTAATGTTTAACATCTGCTTATGTTAAAGGTACCATAAACATTCCTTTTGTAAGATTATGAATTTTAATAAATTTCTCAATCACCTTTACTCTTCTTCAAAGAAGTCTTTCTTTTCATCCTGGAGATAATACTTGGAACTTTCAGAGAGGAGAGAAAGGAACTATACTGAAAGAGGAACAAATAAGACAGTATTTATTTCCCTTTTGGCAGGCTCTTGTTTTAGAGACAGTACAGTCATTCCTTGATATCCATGGAAGGTTGGTTCCAGGATCCCCAAATACCAAATATGTGGATACTCAAGATCTTTATATAAAATGGAATAGCATTGGCATGTATCTTATGCACATCCTCCCACATATTTATTTTATTTTTATTAGAGCTTGATAGTTGTACACAAGTGTTCATCCCAATAAACTCATATATTCATGGAATTCATTCTCAGTTCATGATCCCCCCTTTTTCCTCTCCCATCCTCCATTCTCCTTCCTCTATGCTACTAGACTTCCTTTCACTCTTCTTTTTATTTATATTTGATTGGTTCCTTTTATTTATACATAAAGGTGAAATTCCCTGTGGTATATTTATATATGCACATAACATGACTTCTTAAGAATTCATTCTGCATTACCTCCCCTTTTTCATCCCTCCACTCTGTCTCTTAATCTTCTTTTACATTATTGTTCCTCTCTTTATGAGCCTATTCTTCTCTCTCCCCTTTCTTTATTTAACTGTAGCTTCTTCATATGGGGAAAAATTCTACTTTTGAGTTTCTGAGTTTGGCATATTTCACTGAGCATGATATTCTCCATTTCCATTCATTTGCTAGAAAAGGCCATGATGTCATCCTTCTTTACCTCTAACATATTTTATTATCTGTAAACAACTTATAATACTTCATACAAAATAATGATGTCTGAAGTGCTATTGTATTGCATTGTTTATGGAATAATGACAATAAAAAAGCTATTTACGTTCAGTTCAGATGCACATTTTTCCCCAAATATTTTCAACTCACAATTGGTTGAATCCATAGATATGGAATTCACAGATAATAAATTCTCATGAGAAGTTTACTGGTGAAGTACCCATCATTTTTACATAAAGATTCTTTCTTTAAAAATGACCCCAGTGAAAATTTGCATATACCTCTTAATATGTTCCCCACTAATAACATAAGGGTAATATCTGGGATTAATGAAATGCAGAGACAATCTTTGAAATTCATTGTACTTCACCCACTATTTTCAACCAGTTATCTCATAGCCTAAATGCAAGAAAAGAGCAAAATTCACTGAATTGAATTTCCCATGGCCCACAAAGAAAGGACAGAACAAAGGGGTCTTGCCAGCCAACAAATGAACTCATCCAACTCCAAGTAATTAGTAGGTATCAGTTCAGTGGTGCTGAAGTTTGAATTCCTTAATAAAGGGGTAAAATTATCATGCAATAGGAACCAAATGAGAAAGAAGGAAAGAAGATGAACCCATTTGACTATAAAATTGTACCTGAATCATTCCTCCCGATTAGATAGACCTAAAATCCCACTTTTTGCAGCTTCAAAATGGTTTCAGAGAAGTTTTTATTATTATCATTGTTCAATTTCATGCGTCTCTGCACTTGAACTTCCAGCCAGGAGCAGGAGTCGAACTGCCAGAAATGCTGTGAAGAAGCTGGTTTTCGTGGCTTTTTAAGCCAATATTTTCAGGTCCAGGAGGTTTGAAGACACATCCAAACTTTTGAGTGCTAAAAATGATTTGAACCTCTGAATCTTCAGAGATTTTTCTTTCCCAATCTGAACCAAATTATGAGCTAAGGAAACAGAAGAACAGAATATAATTTCAGAAGTTATTTTCTGTATGGAATTCAATATCTGCAGGCCTCCAGATTTCTGTTATGTTCCTTCTCTACTCTGAACATTAAGTGTAATATCCATAAAACTAATTATGATGCATATTACCAACAGTGACCAATGTTTCTTGTGAATAGCCTCTTTGTGAAATTTCAGTTTCTATTTGACTGAGTATTCAGTTTAACAAGAAAATATATATGTTTAACGATTAGTATAGAAGAGCTGTGTTCTATACAGAACATATTAAATTATCATTTAATTTATCTATCATTATAAGGGAATAGTATTTCCAGATAACCAGAATATAGTTTCAGAAGTAAAAAATAAAAGTGATCTCATTTCGATCAATTATGATAGAGATATTTTTAACCGGTATCATCACAGAGTGCTCTAAATGTCATTTAACCATTGCTTGTTAACTCACAATTACCACTATGATTATTTAAGCACTATCCGGAAATATATACTTTATCTTTAGTTTGAATTTCAGAGGTAACATTTTATTGTCATCATCTATAATTTTTGCAAATGTCTATCTACCTGATTCAAACAAACCTTCTATACCTTCTCTAATTTTTAATTTAAAATATGCTGTGATATAAATAAGCTGCTAATCGAGTGGTATGTGAAATTAGAGTTTAGGTGCTGAATGGAGAACTCAAGTAACTGCCTTTAAAGCTGGGACTTTTATGTCACTTAATTTGGGTTGTCAAAGGATTTTTTTCTCTTAATTTCCAGAATTGGGTTTATATTCCCATGAGACAGAATTAGTACAAGTGTAATCTCCAAACACATGTTTAGCAGCTACACTCATCAGTGATAAGCATCTTTATCAGGAGGCTGGTGGCTCAAAGGAGCACATACCTATCTACAGAGAAAAGAATTGAGTCTGTATGCACAAAGAAAATCAGGCAGCTGTCTGCAGAATATGATTGGATGGATGTTGCATGTACACACCTGCCTCTGGATATGAGGCAGTTTCCAAAATCACCTGTGCTTATACGGTGTAGCATTAGACCTACTCCTTATAGAGTCAGTGTATGTAACCAGTAAAAATCGTCACAAAATGATTGCAGCTTCCGGAGTCAGCTTGAGTTCCAATGCTGCCTCAAATACTTCCTAGTTTTTCTTCACATGAAGCAATTTAATGTCTGTTTTTAGTATTGTTTGGGCATGAAATAAATTCATTTGTATGTTAATGCCAGAAAATTCCGTAAGTACTCCACTACATGCTGGGAACTGTTGTAAGTACTTCATATATTGAGTAACTAATTCTTATAACAGCACTATAAAGTAGGAACCTTTATTTTGCAGCTAGGGGAATTAAGGCACAGAAGTTAAGGAACTTGCCATATGCCACATGGTTAGTGAATAGTCTAAATATGAACTCAACATGTATGGATTTTGTATCTTGTGACCCTAATTATCAATGTATACTATTCTTAGGACAATGCTGAGTAATTTTAACGAATCATTGGTCTTAACTGGAGAAGAATAAGAAGATCTGCTCTGTAACCTTATTTTGTGACCTATTATGTATATATACCTTCCCAATGAGTTACTTATACATCCATATACTCACCCTACTTGCAGTATGCAATTATCGTGAGCCATAATTAAATTTATTTATATATTTTGGAAATGCAAATAATTGTGCAGAATCGGTACTACCCACATTGATGTTACTCTCTTTTGCAGTTTGGATATTATACAACTATATGTGGACAGTAATTCTGTGTGAGCTTTCAGGAAGCATATCACTACCTGAAACTGACATCCTGAACTTCACCTAACTTTGTGGAAATAAATCATACTACTGTCAGTATAGGAAATAAAAATTGCACTTTTAAAATTCATTCAAACATGCTCCCTTCTTCTTCACCACCAAGCTGATCAAATAACTGTGAAGAACATGACAGTATAGGAAAGATCATATGATCAGGTGATCAGGAAATAAGACTTACACATATTTTTCAATTATTTGCCTTACTTTTCTTTCAAAATCTTGGTTATTTTCTGATAGGTTATCAATTTATTTTCAATTTACATCAGGACTTAGAATAGTTAAAAATATATACATAATAACAAGAGGTTCATATTAGAAGAATAGATTTATCTAATTTTTGGGATAGAGTATTTCATTAAGAAATGAAACATTTGGTTACTTTAATTTGGAACATACATTTGAGTATTTTATTTAGTATCAAATTTCAAGAAGAATCAGGGAAATAGTTGCTTTGAAGGCATTCATCAGATGAAAGTTTAAAATTTGTTTATAAAAATGTGTATTCAAGTTCTGACACACGGTGAAGGGTGTTCTTTGTCACTGATGTGTTTTGAATGGATCATTGTATTTTGAGCATCTATTTGACTTTGAGAATCTTAAATGTCAAAACTGGAAGTATGACTGTGTATTAGAAAATATACCTAACTGAATGTGGAGACTCCTGGGTACCATACTTGAATTGGATACAAATGTAATTAGTGCTTAAATTCAGAATGTTCATGTCACAAATGAGGCTGATAAGCATATTCTAACTTCTATAACCATCATGTGCATAGACTCAACTAGCATCTACAAATACATGCTGAGATATACTGAAGATGATAAAAACAGTAATCTCTACATGTTACTATTCTTCATGCTCAGGTCCCTACTGTCTCATAGAAATATATATATATATATATATATATATATATGAATTATATATATAATTATATATATAATTTTTATATATACCATAATTATATATAATATATATCAATATATATTATATATAAAGATATATATATATATATATTTAACTAGATGAGATGAAACTAAACAAACAAAACATGTTAATAAACTGGCAAATACTTCATTGACTTAAAGTACTTGGGTACAATGACAGCTTAATTATTAAAATATTATCTGAGTAGGGTTGCAGCGGTGGCTCAGTGGTTATGCACTTGCCTGGCATGCTGAAGGATGCAGGTTTGAACCCTAGTACCATGTACACAATGAAGTGTGGGAGCAACGAAACCCACATGAAACACTAAATAAAAAATTGATTCTCTCTCTCTCCCTCTCTCTCTTTTAAAAAAAATTTATCAGTGATTTGAAATAAATGAAGTATTTCTGACACATTCATAACGAATTTAATATTGTATTTCTAGGTATACATTCCAGAAAAGCCATCTTACAGAATAAATAATATTTCACAGTTAATAAATCAAATAAATACAAAGAAAATTGTTATGTCTAAAACATTTGTACGTGGTTCTATGGTTTTCCAAACATTGTTCTGAGAACTTAATCAGATTCTGAATATGTTGTGCAAGTTCTATTTATATTATATATTTTGTGGCCTCATCGAGGACTTAAACAATCACTACATTGATTCCAAAATATTCAGATATGAATGCGTGAGGTATTGGCTGGACTTTGTAGAGTTCTGCACTTTTGGTATTTTCATAAAAATTGTAGAGCCTATAGCAAAGAGGAAATGTGAGGGAAATTTGGTGGATGGAGTCCTACCTGTGGAAGATGTGGAAAAGCTAAAAGTCAACACTTCCTAAAGCCTCTTATTTTCTTATACTCGCACAAGAATTTCCCCATCCTAAATAGGAAGGATTTCCCTCTCTGTGATTCTATGGACTCAAATCCATATTCTACCTTTGGACCAGACCAGCTATGAAATGAATTTGAACCAAAGTGGTCCCATGCAGAATGGCTTTACTTGAAATGAATTGAAAAGTTTAGATCCATCAATGTCAGCTGATATTCTACCTAAAATGGCCAGAAGAATGATTTTTTGGGGGGATATGGTTCTAGGGATTGAACCCAGGGGCATTTAACCACCAAGCAGAATCCCCAACCATTTTAATTTTCATTTTGAGACAAGGACTCACTAAGATGCTTAGGGCCTCACTAAGTTGTTGAGACCGACTTTGAACTTGCAATTCAGTTGCCTTGGCCTCCTGAGTTGCTGGGATTACATGCATGTGCTGCTGCACCCATCTTGTAAGTATATATTGAAGATTAACATAAAATTACCTCCCTATGAAATATATTACTAAAATTAATGAAAAATTATGCATCTTTACTGTTTGCATTATCTTAAGGCATCCTGTTTATTTTACTTGATTTGATCTGCTCATTAGCTGGCAGCTCAGCAATCCCAGGGGCTATTTGGAGTATACTGGATGCAACTGAATACATGCAAAAGACAAGCCATTCAAGACTGTGTGGAAAGTATAAAAAAGTCCCAAAGGTGTAATTTTGGCATAACATTATATAAAATAACCCCAAAGGTGAATTTTTTTTAGGAAGTATAGCTAAGCAGGTTGACTTGGTTTATTCCAAGCCTTCTTCAATCAAAAGAAGCATATACAATAAGCCTGATGCCCTTCATCAAAGTTAAATTACTCATTTCATTAAAAAAATAATTTTAAAAGATCTGTGATCATTATGAGTCTATTAGAAGCATATATGCTTGATCAAAATATATAGAATTGTGTAATATCTCTCTGACCTTGAAATTTAATGGTCCTCATATTCCTTTGAAAGGAAAGGAGTTTTGATAGAA
Organism: Aplodontia rufa; assembly: GCA_004027875.1. Taxonomy (NCBI): domain Eukaryota; kingdom Metazoa; phylum Chordata; class Mammalia; order Rodentia; family Aplodontiidae; genus Aplodontia; species Aplodontia rufa. The sequence goes on along the minus strand of PVKS010003425.1, from coordinate 87,551 downwards.
AAGAATAACAAACCATTGTTGGAGATACTAAAAAGATAGAAATGTTGAGTCTATTCTGAGTCTAAATAAGCTTGCATAATGTTATATTTATGCTGCATTCATATAAAACCTTATACAATGCAATTGCCTAAATTGAAAGTTCAGATGTTACTTTGTAATGGCAGAATTAATTTCCTTGATTGCTAATCCATCACTGGTTAAGTGTGATGCATGTGGTATCAAACATGGGTATTTCCGCTATCATTAATTGTGGCATATTGTCACAACTGATAAGGAAATGCAGTAAGAGAAAAGGAAGGTAGGCCCTGGTATTTGTAGTTTAGCCTTGTCTTCCCATAAACCACAGCAGGTATAGCCAGAGCCCTCAAAATAAGAGAGAGCCCACAAAATAAGAGAGAGCCCACAAAATAAGAGAGAGCCCACAAAATAAGAGAGAGCCCTCACGATTCTCACAGTGAGACAAGACAGGCTTCCAGAAGCATCAATCACTGGGCAAAGCTTGCTCTCCATTTGCAAAGCTGTTGTTTATTGTAAGATAATGATTGATAGGGTCTAAACAAATGCTCCAAGAAATCACTGAAGGTGCAGAAGCTAAGGTGTGACATTTGGTCACAGGGGATCATCAGGGAACAGGCCAGCTGGCAATAAGGACATTCTGAGGAAATTAACACAAATGAATTTAAAAGAAGAGCAAATAATGAACTCTGGGTTAAATGACAGCAAGGTGAAATGGCAATTATGGATACCAGGTAGACTATGTGCCTCAAAGGAAAGAAAATGGAAAGGAATAGGGCAATAAAAACTATTTGGGTGGATTTCATTAAGAAAGGGCATCTTTTAAAGCAGCCACTCCTAATAGAAACAGAACATTCACTTAGGAAGGCAGAAGAGTCAAGAGACAAAGAGCAAATAAAAGAAGTAGTCTTGGAAACTTTTATTGTGAATATTTAGGCACAATTGGAAACAACAGTGTGAATTACTGATATACATTTTTTACTCCATTAAAGTTCCTTGAAGGTAGGGTGGAGAAAGGCTAGTTTGCCACTGTGAGAAACAAGCAAACCCAGAATCCAGGTACTCAGAAACGTCTGCATGCTGATGACACATACACAAACATCCGTACCATTGATTTCATTTTCATTTTTGCTAGAGGCCATGAGCACTGAGCAGATCAGTTCTGGTATGCTGACTTCAACACCAGTTCAAAAAAACCTTTTCCACCACAAGCCCTGTTTTCTTTCAAAACTCAACTCTTCAGTCTTGCAACTGACAGCTTTCATCAATAACTACAGTTAACTCAGCTGTGATTGGTGAAGAGCAGTCTCGGTTTTGTTTCTCCATAAGCATGCATTGTTAATATGTTCTTGCTGTGTTTTGCAGCAACTGTTTTTTTCTGGTTTCTGCCATTTATCCAGGATATCCCTCTGCAATGGGCTTTCTTCTATGCTTCTCTCAAAGATGGTGCTATGCTTTTAACCTATTTCATTTTTATTCTTATTTTTTAATCAGAAAATATGGAGCTTGTTCATAGTACAAAGAGTTACAAATACTGAATGAGCTAAGCTGTCTAAAGTTTCGTCCATAGTTTGTGCCTCAACAAATATATCTTTTTTTCTGTTCCCATAGATCTCTAAGGATGTTGAAGTTAAGGTGTAATGATGGGGTTATCAGACAGTCCACTCTTTTGATGTGAAATCAATGTTTTTATGCACAGGGGACATACAAGTAGATAATTTTGTTTCATTTCCCTTTCCTGACATTCCTATGCTAGACTTTACCTTTTAGCCCAGATCTGTCCATAACAGCACATGGACATCATGTGTACACTTGCTTCTGTATTCCTTCATCATGGGAAGTCTCTGTCTGTGCTGAATCAGTAAGTGTTGATAGGTTGTTTTGGGAGGCCAGTATTCAAGGGAGAGAAGGTATCTTGTCCTCTGAATCTGATGTGGAAGCTCACCCATTAAGTGGTAATTAGAGAAATGGAATCGAATTGAGGAGATATGGTGCCTACAAAGTCTAAGAGAATTTCCTGAAAATAATGGGTATTTTTGATCCATCAATGGTGTTTTAGCTTCGGTGTCTCATTTTTTTTTTTTATATATCAACTTTCATTCAGGAAAACAATGCTGACTCATGCCCCAATGGAAAGGAGCATGAAACAACACACAATCAGGAAGGCATGCAACAGAAGATTAGGGCATAAACTTCAACGTCCTTTCTGTGTGACATGGGAGTAGGGATAGGGAATCACTTGACCCTCTGAAGTGTAATGTCTCCAAATAATAAATCAGTGTCCTAATGTCTTCCTACCAATAGAGTATAATATATTGAGAGGAATAAATAAAACTTTCTTTTGAAAGCTCTTTGAAAATTAAAATAAAAGAGAGGGAATAGGCAAGGTAGGTAGGAAGGGAGGCAACAAGAGTAGGAGGGGAAGGAAAGAAGCTCAATATAAGATTTTCAGTTAAACATAGTGAATTAAGTTCCTTTCTTGCAAACCCAGAAAAACAATAAAAGGAATAAAAAAAACAGAATTGCTAAAAAAAATAAATAAATTAAAAAAAAATGGCATGGTGTTACACACTATAATCCCAGGGGCTCTGGAGGCTGAGGCAGGAGGATCACAAAAGCCAGCCTCAGCAACTTAGTAAGGCCCTAAGCAAGTTAGTGAGACTCTTTCAAAATAAAAAATAAAAATGAAAAGGGCTGAGGATGAGGCTTAGTGGTTCAGTGCCTTTAGGTTCAATCCCAGGAAACAAATAGCAAATAAAAATAAATAAATAAAAAGTTGCTACAAAGATTAATGAAATGTTTCACTAAATTATTTTGCTATGTTTCCTATAGTCTCCTACTGGACTATATTTTGTATCTTTTCTGAGGATTGGACTGTGTTCTTGGGTACTCCTCTACATAATCAAGGTGTAGGAGATATGTACCAATTCCAAGCTTGGTTCTTAAAATTCCCTATTACTGATAAGGTTATCAATGAAGAGCTAACTTTGACAATTGCAAAATATTGAATTAGAAAAACAAGTCCACAGGATGTATTCATCACTGTCATGAACTGTTCTTACAGAATAAATTTGATTTCAGTACCATAACCATATGAGAAAGTGCACAAAGGGAGGTTACAAACATGAAACACACCATAACACTGACATTAATAGAAATTAAATCATTACAGTAAAAATTGCCAACAAGTCAAAAACAACAGAAGAACAATATTGGCAAGTATGTAAATAATAAAAAGAACAACATAGCTAGAATAGTAGGAATTTCTTGCTAAGGGTGTGGAAATTTTTGTGGAAATAAAGAAGGTACTACTATTTCTTACTTTGGGTTTCATAGCATGGTTTGATTGTTTAAAAATTATCTAAGTACACCACTTAATTTAAAATATTCTTTTTAAGACATAAAATATAATGATGAAAAATATTATAATGTGAAAATATAAGGCATTATGGTAAAGTACATTAAAATAACAGGTGGGACAAAGACCATTTACTGGGGCTATTGAAATCTGTTCTAAGCTCTGCCAAAAGAAGCATGATAGAAAATTTAAATATTCATACAATTATCTTAATGCCAAACCACATATTTCAGGTCATGAGTATTAACTCTGGCTCTGCCATAGGCTTAATTAAAACTTGACCTTTAGTAAAATCTCCTTCTTCTCTGGCTCTTCAATTTATAAATAAAAATTTTAAAAAATGGGGCAGGGATATGATATCCTATGAATTTTGAAAACTGAAAAATGGCTGCTTATCCAAATTCAATGAAAATAGTCCTACTGGTTGCTCATATCCAATATCAAAATGCTCCAGGATTTGTTCTCAAGAAGGTTTGCTGGGGAGTTTTATTTTACAATGACTAAGGAGCCTCATGAATTCAGCAAAACCTTAACCACATCCAATCTTCTCAGGCCCCCTTTCATTTAGTTCATGGATGTTGGCATCAATTGAACAATATTCTGACCTTTTTTAAAGGGCAAATATAATACTACATCAGCTTGGTTTGCTGAACTTTAGACTCCTCTGAATTGGACAATATTTGGGAGCTCCTGGGTAGATTTCATATATAATGTCATGGCAGAATTAATGATTCATTTCTTATAGGAATTACAAAGCTTTCCTTTAAAAACATGTTAAAATATATATCATTTAAGCTTGAGCATTCAAACCTACTGTTGAATCAGCAGCCCTCAGGATAAGTGGAAGTCGAAAATAAAACAACAATTGCATCAAGAAAATATGCAAGATCAAAGTCATATTGTTCATGGTTTTAAATAAAGAACAGAAGTGGCTCTAGGCAGAAATTGTAAGTGGCTAACACTTACCAGTGACTCCAAATATATTTTTGGGTACTGTTACTGGTTTTATGCTTGACTCTCTGGCCCATATCTGTGCTTTCTCCCTAAAATTCCAGCATTTTTTCCAAAAGTGAATTTTCACTTTTTGAAACTTACTCCTTAGGCATCTCTTCTTATAGGTTGTTTGAACATTCCAAGTTGAAGTTAAACTATTATGGTAAGTCAAGTCTTCCTTCTCATCTTCATCATCTTCACCATGATTATTATCCAAAAAAAATATCTCAATCATGTTTCACAAGTTGCCGGATATCATTAAATCCCCACCATCAACTTGTGAATGCTGGTGTTAATAATTTGTTCATTTCGGAGGTGATGTCCATAATGCAATTTTAATTATAGTATTGCCATAAATGTTTAATAAATGCTAGCTATTAGTTTAATTTTGCTATTCTCCATGACACAGCAGGAATTATATTTAAGAGAGAAACATTTCTCCCCTTACATAGCCCCATATGTATTAAGATACATACCACATGTTCAAATCAGATGCAAAACAGTTTCAATGATAATCAGATGATGGATAACTATTGACACTATTGTGCCTTGTGAAGTAGGATGTGACTAATAAAGAAATAAATAATCCCATATCCACCAGTAAGCTCACAGTCTGAACTGGGAGTCAAGACATGCACAAGAATCACAAAGAATGGAATAGACTAATGGAATCTAATGAAATAGATCAAAAGACATAAGAAAAACTATTCTGTAGGACTTATTTATTGTTAAAAGAGCATGAGGGAATTCTTAGAAGCACCAGGAAAATGAGCACGGAGAACTCTCTAGCCAAGAGTAGAATTGCTGAATTTCTCTCTCTCTCTCTCTCTCTCTCTCTTTCTCTCTCTCTCTTCTTGTTTTTCAATAAGCTTATCCTTGTTGAATGGTGATAGACAAACAGAAATCCTTGAATCATCAGCTGTAACACTGCAAAACTGGTTCTATATTAAAGCTCTTCTCCGAAAGGAGACTCAATGGGCCCTTATTACAGGGAGCTCCCATACTATGCCCTTAAGGCCCAAGGGAAAAATAAAGATGCTGCTACAAAGCAGGGATAATATCAGACCTTGATCTGTCCCCAACTAGTATTTGATGTTGGATAAGTACTTCCTGGACTGTTCACTCTTTTCTAACCGGAGGAACTGAGTCAGATGGTCCTTGTCATCCTTGACTTGGAGTCTTTTCATAAACCTAAGCATGAGATACAGTATGATAAGAAGTATTCGGATATTAGAATAAAAGTAAATAGAAATATGCACAGTGTGATTAATACTCCTTAGATTTCTGGATCTTTCTATCATAAAAGATGTCCAATTCCATTCTTCCTGAATATATCTAGAAAATAAGTATTCAGGGAGCTGGAAAGATACCAATACAATAATTATGTACCTTGGGAATTAAGTTATATAACGATGGCTATTTCCTGAAATCTTCCTATTGGATTGGTATATGATGCAAATTCAGTCCCTCCAGGAGACCTTCTCATCTCTTCACCGTATGCACATGCCAGTGTGCCAAGACATACAGAAGAATGTTGGAAGTCATTGACACAAGTTTTCTAGCCTTATCTCTTTGTCCAAGAACTTTTCAGCTTCTCAAACCCAAATTTTAAACTACACTGAAGTCTAATATTCCTCACTAAGTGAGAAATAAAATCACAATCTAGAAAGAAAAAAAAAGTAGCTGTCATTTTAGTACACAAAAACCAACCAACCACTACCTTCTCTTTGTTATAAAATAGAAATAGTAAGGAAATGATATTTATACCCTTCAGTCAAATAAAAAATACCATGAAGTTATGTTTTATGGATCAATTATGACTTGTACTATCTAAGATAGAGGTTGCTCCTTTTGGAATGGTGGTCTGGGACCCAACAGAGTAAGGATAAGGGTCTTCTGAGTACTTACTAATTTCCAAGTACTGATCAGGCACTTAAGAAATTCTATTTAATTTAATCTTCACAAATAGTTTTTAAAAAATATTGCTGAATTTATTCCTCCCGAAAGAAGTCCATAAAAGTTTAGAAATATCGATAGAACACATATCTCTACTGAAATGTATCATGTTATTTTACAACGTACTGCCGCTATACTGGCCAGATGCCTAGAGTAGGGACATGCTGAACAAGGAGACTAGCTGAACGTGTCATTTATTCAATGCAGGTGTTTTTGGAGGGACTCACTTCCCTTATACACACCTATCTTTATTTGCTCTCTTTTTCCTGTGCTTATCAAAGTCTTTCAGACAACTAGCCAGGTTTATATTTGTTCTCAAAAGAAGAAAAAAATGATAGGAACTAACTAGAATCTCGGGAACAGATGTGATTTCTAAAGAGAGAGCAAAGGGCCCATTCTTGAATTCTCTCAAAGAGAATTCCTCAGTGGAAGCCATGAGAAGGAGATTACTTGAAATCATCTAAGAGGAGGCAGGTGATCTGCAGATAAAGATGCAGCCCACTTGGCTCCTGAGTCCTTGAGTGATAGTCCTCATCAAGGAAGCTTTATATCTTTTCTCTCTGGATTTTAAAAACTGTCTTTCAACTCATTATTATTGATATTCTCATCATTAAAGTCTCTTTAAAGTCTGTTCAATATTTGAATAAATATGTGCTCTGTGCCAAAATCCATTCTAGGTGAGCCAAGAGAAGCCTAGGAAATGGCTTTAGCTTCAAGAAATTACAGTTTCTTTGGAAGAAAGAAGACACAGACAAGGAAAGTAAGAGGAGGCGAAGCCAGATATTGTAGACTTAAGGACACATCATGAATAATGTGCTCAACATTATAAGTAACCTGACCCATTGATTCTTGATTTATGCCTTGTGGAAAGAAAGGAGCCTGAGTTTTATTTGGTATTTTTGTATTTATATTTGTGGAATGCATTTTGATGAAAGCTGACCAGCATTTATTGGATATAAACATACTCTTTCTATAACAATTTTGGCTATTAGTAGAACTATGGTAGTGATCTGAATTATTAATGATTTTATTTCCCATGAGACCTGACAAACAGATGTTCATTTATGCATTTTTGAAAAGAATTTCTAAAATAGACATCCAAGAAGATCAGAGAAATAAAGGGTTTATAGTCAGTCTATTTTGCCAACATCGGAATAGATTTCCTCCCACATATGTGGCCTTGGATTATTTAAGGGTAAGCACCATTCCCAACTGCTGATGTGACTGTACATAGTACAGAGAACAGGGATTGGCACATAGTGTACAATAAGTGCATGATTATGAAACAGCTGAATGAATGAATAGGAAACATTAAACCTAATGTCCTATAATTGTTGTATTAGTCAACTAATACAACTTTGTAGTGCTACAATGAAATATTTGGGGAAATTTAATTATAAAGAAACAAGACTTTTTTTTTAGTTTAGGATTCTGGAGGCTCCAGTCCAAGTTTAGTCAGCTTTGGGAGTCTGGTGAGGATGCTGGATGAAAATGACATGGAGCACATTGTGGAATAAACCACTCATATCAAGAGCTAAAATACAGAGAGTGATTGAGAGACAGTGGTCCTGTTGTCCCATTCAAAGGCATGTCCCCAATGACCTAAGGACTTCTCCATTCTGCCTAACCTCCTAAAGGTCCATAGAACCTTCCAATACCTTCATGCTGCATACCAACCCTTTACACATGGACCTTTGGTGGATACTGATCAAAATTATAGTAATGGGCTATTCCATTGCATCATCATGAATAAATCATTACATTTTTTAATTTAAAGTATCTCCAGATATTTCTAGATATTTCTAGAAGTTGATCTTTCCCCTTTATCTTTCAAATGGGCACATTTGACATTTGCAATGATGCTATGTTTATTGAATTATGTATGTTATGTATTGATTAATTGATATATTGCCACTGTGAATATATTAACCTGTCTTCCAAGCAAGGTATGTATTTCCTTAATTTATTTAAGCTAAAGAATTTGGTCATAGCTTCTGCACCAAACTCAATCACACACACTTACTCTCCTAAAGTTTCATTTTAGTTCCTTAAGCCTTTCCTCTTTCCATCTGTACATTAATATTCCTTCCATTCATTTCCTCCATCACTCTGAACTCCAAAATGACTAAGCTTCTTCCTTATTCTATTCAGTTATTTTTCTTTCTTTTTAAGAGAGAAGGACAGTGAGAGAGAGAGAGACAGAGAGAATCAATTTTTATTGAGTTTTTCACAAGGCTTTCATTGCTCTAACACTTAGTTGTGTACATAGGAGTTGGGGTTTTAACCCGTGTACTTGCACATGCCAGGCAAGTGCCGTAACCACCGAGCCACTGCTCCAGCCCCTATTCAGTCCTTTTTCAAAACCTGTTTTTGGGCACATAACATCTCCTTGGCACTGTGCTAGGCTTTGGGGATATGCACATGTCTAGTACATTGAATATCAGCACTTGTAGTTTAATAGGGAATACAGGTTAACTAGATGATTTCAATGTGAATCCACACATGAAATGATCCAGAAATATGATCAAGATGTGCAGAGCTGTTCAAATTACCACACAAATGAGGTAGAGGCTTCAAAGGGTTGCATTCAAATTATCTCTTGGAAAATGAGAAGAATTAACTGGGTAAAAGTCAAAGAGGAGAAAGTGACTCTTTTAGGTAAAGAAAACAATAAGAAAGTCCCCATATATTAAAGAAGCTGTGCATGGAGAGAGTATGTTCTCATAGAAGTCAAACATATTAATTTGGTTCTATCTAGATGTCTGTTTACAAAAGAGTCAAGTTTTTCTTCTTATACCCATAAGAATCTGGAGGTTAGTAATGATCAATGACTTTGTAGCACCAATTATGGAACAGGAACTATTTTATATATCACATCTATATGTGATATTTATATTAACAGGTTCAAACTTCGTAAAAAACCTCATGAAATTGGTTACTGGCAGCACCATTGGGTTTATCCATGAGGAAACTGAAGAACAGATAAGAGTTTGGTGGATTTGGGATTTAAACCCCAGCAATCCTGCTCTGAAATCCATAATTTTAACTTATGCATAGATTATCTACATAAACATCTTGTTCACTAGAATGTGTATTTTTACCTTTTTTTATATTAAGTAGTATAGAAAAGTTTGGGGGATTCAAAAGGGCTTAGACTCTTCTTGATCTCTGTGATCTAAGAGGTATGTGGAGAGACAAGGTCTTTGTGGTAGTACAGTGTAATTGTACATTGATGCCAACTTAGTTATTATGATTCTCACTGAAACCAACCTAGTGCTGTGTAAATTGATCAGCAGAAGTCTACAAAAGATAGTTTAGAAAATTCTTGTGGTAGCTTTGTGACTGAGAGAAGACTTGCTCTCTCTGTTTCACCATTCTCATTTATAATATTAGATGTTTGGCTTAGGAAATAGTGCGGTCCTTTGAAACAGACCCTTCTATATTTTAATACTATAAGACATAGTTAGGTTCCTGAAGCAATGTTCATGCTTTAATAATTTGTGGTACTAGAAAACTAGTAAATAACAGAGAATCTAGCATCAGAAAAGAAAGGTGATGAAGTCAACTCACAACCTAAATAATTTTTATACTTTTCTTTTTATGTAATCCTGTACTGTAGCTTAAACCCAGGTTATTTCATTTTTGAGATGAAATTCAATGTACGTTTTCAGAAAGAGTTATTCAAGAGTATGCATGTAAATGAATTAAATATAAAAATATTAATATTTTTAAAAAACCTAGAGACCACACAGAAGGGAAAACTGGTAGCAAAAAGTTATTTTAAACTGAGGAACACTTCAGTAGCATAACGTCTCTGCTTTAAAAACTCAAACCTTTTCCAGATGAGCGTGCACTATATCAAGAGAAGGAGACCAAATATAGAGGCCTAGGCAGAAAAGACCAACCTCCACAGTTCAGTGGAGAAATAGCATCACTCCTGCATGCCAGACAGGCTGAAGGGGTGAAAGGTGGGTGCCTTAAGAAGTCTTCCTTATACTACACAGATGAGGAGGGCTTCTCTCTCATGATTGCTCTCTTACCCAGTTATAAATGAATACTTACATGTAACAAAAACAATCTATCTCTGCAGAACATCTCTATTAAGAAATTTTAAAAAGAACGTTATGAAGGAAAATTCTACTCTGCAAAGAATCCAAAGTCAGCACTATTTACTTGGAAACATTCAGTCTAGTACGATTTTCATTTGAATCTTTTAACCAAAATATTCACAGAAATAATACAGTATGATACTCTGATGTTTTTGGGGGGGAAAATGATTTCATAGTACCATGTTTGAAATATTCCAAACCTATCTCTCTAACCATGTCCAGAAGGTGTCATGTCAGCCAATCTGGCATCTAACTGTGATTCATTGAAAAGTCCTGGAAATGTGATTTGTGTGGAAGTCAAATAGAAATCAGATTGGCCCCATCCCTTATATCTATATCTTTATATATACATTTGGCTTTGACATTGATCAAATTACTCTGTCCTAACAAAGCTTTCTTGCACGAAGTAATCTCAAGCGACAGCGCATAGCTAAGTGTGTAATATGAAAGGAGTTAAATGGCTAAGTACTCAGCTTGACAGTATCACTAAAATCTTTTATTGCATATATTACAGAGTTAAACATTGCAATCTGTTTTTCCTGTGAGACCCAATAAGTAAGGAAAAAGCCAGGTTTATTCAGGATTAGAATGGTTTTCCTTTGTTTTCTCGCCAAAAGAAAAAGTCTTGACTAGCTTATGGAAAGCAAAATTTGCATCTCTATGCTTGGAGGAGTGAAACTTTTCTGCTAGAAATCCATTTTCAGAAGATTCCTCTTGAGCTAGATATTTCATCCCACTCTCTGGCTCCTAAATTAAAAACAATTTTATTTTCATTTCTGATTTTGTAAATGGGAATTTTATCCACTTCATGAGAATGACTCATATATGAATCATACACTTTAGGGAACCGATGAATCGAAGTCTTTTTGTTTGTTGTTTCTCTGAAAGCAGCTCCAATGTTCAATCGGGATCATCCAGACATGTTATCCTGGACACACTCTGATAATCAGATGAAAATAAATTACAGTGTTGCCAATAGCAATGACAATAGAGAATGAGGAGGAGAAAATAGCTTTCAGTTCTTAAATGACCACTGATAATCTGTGAGCAGATACATTTGCACTGGAAAAAAGTGTGATTTTATACACAAAAATACATCCAAACCAAAATTTCCATGACTTATGTTTCTTCTCAATTTAGGATAGAATTTATTCCTTGGAGAAGTTATATTACTCCTGTATAATAGCTTTAATTTTCTTTTTCTCTGTTTTTTGTACCCACCCCATCCCCCCCAAAATTGCACAAGTACAGAGATAGAACCCAGAAATACTCCACCACTGAGCATCATCCCCAGCCCTTTTTATATTTTATTTTGAGACAGGGTCTTGCTAAGTTGCTTAGGGCCTCACTAAGTTGCTAAGACTGGCTTTGAATTTCTGAACCTTCTGTCTCAGCCTCCTGAGTTGCTGGATTATAGGTGTGCGCCACCACACTCAGCAAATTTCTGTAATTTTTAGAAGCTTAACTAATTGTCATTAAAGTAGTTTCCTCTTTAGTAAATTCTGATTCAAAGTATTCTTGATTTTTCTATGACTTTTTTCCTACCCCTTTATCTGAAAGCAAAAATAATAACATTGTTGCACTATTATGAGCCACTGAAACTGTACCAGAATTAATTAATTTTACTTAATAAGATTTGTATACACTTAGTAGATGCCAATTGCCATGTGTTCTAAGTCTTTAACAAATGTGATTTCTTTGATCCTCACAAAGCCACCTGGAGGAGGTGTGGTTATTACCCTAATGCGAGGAGGAGGGAGGTTAAGTAACTTGTTCAAGTTCACATCAGTAGGAAGTATCAGAGCTTCACTTGAACCCCCATAGTCTGGTCCTGGAATTTATTACCCTAACCACTGTAGTGCTATGCTAGAAGCTATTGAACATTTAAACTAAAGAATAAGCATAAAATTTGCTAGAAACATTATCTCAGAGCCTGACAAACGAGCCTACAGAAGTGTATCTCCTGTACCTGTCTTTCCATTATCTGAAATCATACTGCTAAACATTCACTGCAGAATTATAACATTATAGTGTTAAAAGACAGGTGAGGGTTTACCTACTTTCTTGGCAGATAATAAACTGAGAACTACAGCAGTTGAACAACTCGTGCAAAATGACATGGCAAATAAATTGCAGAATTGGAAACCTATTCTCGTGCTTTCTCTCTTGGCAGAAATGTCTATAAAGGAATCAGGTGGGACTAAATTAAATCTTAATAATTATATATTTAAAAGGAATATCTGTAGCAATTTTATTCATGTTAAGATTGTCTTTGCATCTCAACCATTCGTAATTGGTATACACTACCAAAGCAAGCTAATTACATTTTTTTGAGCAGATAAAAGATCTGGAAGACATATTTGATCTGTTCTAGAATGAATGGTTATAAACAAAAAAAAAAACAAGAATTGTTCAAAATACAAATTTATTTCTAAATAAAAGCTATGAGATGTTATGGAAAACTTTATTTTATTATATAAATTTCATCTTTTTAAAATTTTTATGAATATTTAAATATTTCAATTAGAACAAAACATTATTAATGAAAAGTTAGGAGAGGATATATTCTAAAGAGATTAAAAGAGGACAAAAATAAGGGACAAATATGATAAATCAAAAAATGTGATCCAGAGGTGAAAATGGTAAACTGTTTTTACTACTAATTTTGAATTCATTTAATACTAACAGATATCTCTTCCGGAGAAGGTCAGCCCAAATATATATTACCTAAAGAGAAAAATAAGTCATAAATATCAGAGGGGAAAACTTCTCTGCAGTCAGGGAAAAGAGCAGGATATATAGGACTAGGGAACAGAAACAGGGACAGAAACTTTTGAGAAGACCACATCCTCAGGACCGATGGCCACAGTGCACCTATGCTTCAAACAGAAACTCAGTGACCTCAAAACACTTCTGAGCACATACTTTGAGAAGCCTTCAGTCATTTGTTAACTATAAGCATGTCACTGTCAAGAGCTTTCAGACACAGCATCCTTCACTTCAGTGAAGTCCTTTGATAGACACATAGGTAGCCTTGATGGAATCAAGGAAAAAAATCAAGTGAATTATGACAAGAAGCAAAAATGTGAAAAAGGTAGATTAAACATGTGAAGAAATAGCATTTTCTTTTTCTTAATATTAATTAACTTGGAAGATAATCATACCCTTAAAACAATAATAAAAACAATGTATTTATTTTAGCAACATTGTTAAGTGAAACAAGTAAGAGAGAGAGAGAGAGATTAGATAGTGATAGAATATGTTTGTACTTTAATATCAATATATGGTGAAATTTAAGTAAGTTAAAGTTATATGGTAAACCCTACGGAAACCAATACAAAAGTGGAAACTTTAAAAAGTATAAATACTTTCATTAACAGATGAAATAGAATCATACAGGATATACAATTGTAAATTTAAAAAAACATTAAAATAGGGTTAAAAGAGGAAGTAAAATGAATGAATGAATAAAAAGTTACAAAGATTGTGAATTTTAATACAAGTACCTCAATAATCACTTTAGATGTAATGGTATGGATTAAAAACTGCATAAAACAAAATTAATCTCTATGCCTTGTGTAAAAACACTTTAATCATAAAGACTCAATAGGTTAATAAAATAAAGGCAATAAAGATACCATAGAAAGAGAAACCAAAATAGATCTTGAGCATTTTCAGACAAAGAAAACTGTGAACAATGAAGGGATTATTAGATGTAAAGAAAAATGTTACATAATGATAAAAAGATCAGTTCTCCAAAGAGACAAAACCATCACAAATCTTTTTGCAGTTAAATGTGTAACTTCAAAATAAGATAGGCAAAAAATGATGGAAGTAGAAGGTGAAACAAGAAAAATGGCAATTATATTTATATATAAACTTACACCCCTCTCTAAGTAATTAATATCTCAAGTAGGGAGAAACCAGTAAGAATAAAACATACTGAAGAGTATTATGAATTAATTTGATCTAATTGATATTTATAGAGCCTTCCATTCATTACCAGTAGAATACATATTCTTCTCTACTAAATGTGGGATAGTCACCAATATTTATTAGATTCCAAGTCATAAAATGAATCTTAATAAATGTAGAAAAATAAAGGTTATGCAAAATAATCCTCAAATTGTGTGGAATTACAATGATGTCAGTAAGATAGCGGGATGATAGCTAAGGAGTTTGCAAATATTTAGAATTGAAGCAAACTTCTTTCAAATAATTCATAGATCAAGTAGGAAGTTTCAAAAAATACTTAGAATAATTCACATTAAGCAAAACTGAAAATATAAATTATATTTATGAGATGCAGCTAAAACAATTATTAGAGGAAAATTTATAGCATTAAAAATACGTATGTGTGGGGCTGGAGTGGTGGCTTGGTGGTTATGGCGCTTGCCTTGGCTGCGCAAATACGGGAGTTTGAACCCCAGCACCACGTACACAATGAAGTGTCAGAGCAAAGAAAGCCACGTGAAAAACTAAATAAAATTGATTCTACCTTTTTCTCTCTCTCTGTCCCTCTCTGTCTTTTTAAAAAAACAATGCATATGTGTTTGTGCACATGTATATATACATGAAAAGAAAATGTTCTAAAACCATTAAATTTAGTTTTCATTTTAGGAAACTGAAAACAAAGCAGAAAAAAATCAACTCTAATATAAATGAAAAAGGAGGAATAGTAATAGATACTGAAGAATTCAATTAAATTGAATACATCTTTACTCTGTAGTAAATAAAGACTTTACTACTATTAAAAAATGTGATTACAGGGCTGGAGCGGTGGCTCAGTGGTTACGGCGCTTGCTCAGCATGCACAAGTACACGGGTTCAAACCCCAGCAACCCACATACACAACTAAGTGTCAGAGCTACAAAGGCCATGTGAAAAACTCAATAAAAATTGATTCTCTCTGTTTCTCTCTCTCTCTCTCTCACTGTCCTTCTCTCTTTAAAAAAAAATGCAATTGCCTCTTTCTTTCCTTAGGATGGTCACTTAAAAATTTAGCAGAGAAAAAGAAGGGTGAAAAGGAGGAGGAGAAAGAGGAGTGGAGGAAAAAAAGGACAGAATGAACTACAAAATTCATTAAGATGAAAGTTACAGGATTATAGTCATAGAAATTCTGATTTAGTGATTCTGGCTGGTGAAGAGAAAATTGAAATATTTTAGTAAGAACTTTAAGTACATTGTGCAGTTTCTAGGCTATTGTGTAGAAATGTAGGCCACTGTGTATTGTCCTCACAGCCTGTCACCTTACCCAACTAATAATATTAATTTTTGCTATAGACACTTTGGTATTATATTTTTAAATAATTATGTCATATACAAATAAGAATATTATTTGCATCTTTCTAATGTATATGCCATTGTGTGGATTTGGTTCTTATTGTGGTGACTAGTGTCCCAGTACCACACAGAAGTGTTGTAGTGATAGATGATGGTATTATCCTGTTTATTTTATTGTTGCATTGAAGTTATATACAGCAATGGAATTTGTTGTTATATATTCTTACATGCACACAATATAACAACATGTCTTGTCCAATATTCCCCTCCAGCCTTTCTCTGCTCCCCATACTTTTGTCCCTTGATTCTGCTGACTGCCCTTTGAAATTGATTGTGTGGGGTTTACTTAGTTTCCAAGGGATGTAAAAATATATTTTCCCTCCCTCCCTCAACCTTCCTTTTTGTAACTCTCATCCTTCCTCCCTTTTTCCCTTCCACTTTCTCTTGTTTCTTATTTTGGAGGAAATGTGTATAAATTTTCTTCATTTAGGATAACATTTGGTTTAGCATTTCATAAGTAACCTTTTTAAACCATTATTGAGGAAAGTTTTATCTAATAAAAATTTTGTAAAAAGTTTATAATATAAATTTTGCTGAATTTTGCTAAATGATTTTTCAGTATCTATTGTGACAATTTTATATTTTCCTAATCTAGGTTTTAAACAAACAGACAAATAATAATAACAAATATGGGAATTCTTTTTGTCATTTTAAGGAAACTGTCTAAAGAAAAAAAATCTTTTCTAGGTGACTTCTTAGAGTTTAGGAAACTCCAAAATGTCTTCCAACTTTTATCATGGAAATTCTCAGACATGCATAAAAACATTCCATCTCAACAGAGTATAAATTTTGTTCAAATTCAGCCTGAGATTGAGCCTAATGTGCTATGTTTAAAACATTTTATAAAGGGAAAATTGTGTCTTCAAATGACAACATTAAGTGTGTTTGATACTATGATGCTTGACATAAATAGGGAAAAAGCATCATTTTAAGCCAAAAGTCTTGGTTAGTTTTGACTCCAGTCTTGATTTGATCCTATTTAACCTCCTAGTATCCCGGTTTATTCTAACTCTATTAAATGGAAATGAATCATATTCCTCTGATTCATAAAATCACTCAAATGATTAATCCCAATAATGATCATGATAGTTCTAAATATATAACATGAAACTGTAATTTAAATAACTTGTTTGGAAAGTGGGGAGTAGAAACAGCGGTGAACCTTAGAAAATAGGTAAGGTGAAATCATGTAGTAGTGATAACATGAGATTAGGTGAAATGGAAGATGAAGGGCAGAAAACAACTATGCATCTAAGAGCACAGGTAAAGGTTTCAACCAATCCACCTTTTTTTTTTTAATTGTTGGTGTTGGAATTATGGTTTCAGAATCGTGCTCCTCCTTCTCCTTTATTTATACCTATTGGTTTGCCCATCGTGCCACAGCTGTTGAGTTAAGCAACAGGTACAATGGACACCAGCCAGGATGCTTCCCAAACACACGATACAAAGGCAAGCCCAGCATTCAATCTCAAAAATTAATTCTCTGAAAACTCCTAAAAGCCACAATTTTCAATAAACTCACAGGCAGCTCAAGCAATTTCAGTGATGGAAGTATTGTTTTGGAGATTGACATGTAGCTTATAAGTATTAGGTAGAAGGAACAAAAAATCTTTATTAAAAAAAGGAATTAATGAAAAACTAATTAAAGTTCCATAGGAAACTTTCCTCTCAGCTGGAACTGCCAGTATTCAGAACAGGAACTAAACAATACCAACAGGCTGTCTGGGAGATACAGAAGAACTGACAAGGCGGGCAGTTCAGTAGGGAAAAAAATCAGACCTCCAGGTTCATTTCCAGGACATGGGAACTAGAATGAGCCACCCCAATTTCTGGATTGTGGGATCCAGAGAAAGCATTGGTTGGAAGAGCTTGCATGGCTTTTGGAGCTACCTGAGATTCCCCATCCACAATAGTTCACTCCACCCCATACCCTTAAACAAGTGGCACTATTTTCAGTGTCCAATTTACCATTTGCCCTTCGTTCACCCCACTTTGCCTGGGAGAATGCACAGTACACATATAGACGCCAGGCAGAGAACATCTGTTAGTTCATTTATTCACTCATGAATGCATTCATTCAATATTCATACTGTGAGGCATTGAGCCAGGAGCTGAAGAAGGCAAAGCTAAACAAAGACAGACATGTTCTCCCCTCCACGGAAATTTTGTATTGAACATGAAGAAGTTAGTTAACGATGAAGAGCTGAGCTTCATTTTAATTTTTTTATGATACTGCAGATCTTACCAAGGACCTCATGCATACTAGGCAAGGGGTGTACTACTGAGATATGCCCCCAGTACAAGAAGAATTTTGGATCATGGAGTCCAGCTTGAATAACTCAATGCTATTGTGGACACCACCTCCAATCTCAGAAACCCTTTTGCTCATCTCTCACCATAGGGAATACAAACTCACATACCTAGTTTCCTAATGTCATTGCAGCTAGGAGAAGCATAATGTTCAATTACTGATAAAGAGGTGGAATGACAATGTCCTCTTTAATTTCCTGATGAGAAGAAGACATGAGATGAAGCTCATTTCCGTACCTATTTCCCCTTTGTCTACATTGAATATAAATTTAGAACTAAAGGTTAGTTAGCTATCATGCAATATTAGACAACAAATAAAACTCAAGAGCCATCATGATCTGATCACAACAATAGAACCAAAACATGGAAAATGACTTTGCTTTTATTAGTGAAAAAAACAGGTGAAAGAACAGTAATTTTTTGAGAAAACAGTTGTTTTATCATTTTTATGTACAACTGATAATTAGGATTATATCTATGAACTGATTCTTACCTTTTGCTATTGGCTACTTTGATGAGGACTAACCTTTTTAAATGGATATGTTCTATGTTTGCCTCAAAAAGTAAGCATATTACATTGTAATCCTACCTGAATTTCTACGATTCTTTTACCAGTATACCACCACATTTGCAATTAATAGCCCCACACCAATGAACAAAGACCCTCCACCCCAAAACTAAATGTTATTGTAAATTCTATTCAAATCATAAAAAAATTACATGTTTTTTTTTCCCTCTGCTTTCTGCTGATGGTCTGTGGAAATTTGGAACTGGTTTTCCCATTTCTTTGGAATGCACTGCTAGTGCATGTCTGTGTGGCACTGCCCCTAACAAACCAACAGACTAAATTTAGGTTAGAGTGCAAGGCAACAGCATTTTCAATAAAAGCATTTCCTTTCTTTGTTTGCAGAACAGAAAAAGAAGGGGGGAACCTTCACCCACTACTCAACCTTGTACTTATTAGTATTAGTTCCAGACCCAGTGCTAAGTCAAGTATTTTGAGATGTTAGTCCATGAATAATAATGTCATTGAAGCACAATAATTAATAGAACAGGAGAATGCTCCCTGAAGAGGAGAAACAGCTTTGCAAGGGGAGAAAAGACCTCGCCTTTCAAACAAGTCTGATACGGACGCTTGAACTTTGATTTCCAAAGGTGGGGGCAAGGTAAAATGAATTATACTTCATTAGCAATGTGGAGGGAGACACAGCCTCTAGTCTCTAGAGAAGCAGTCTTGAATTGTTAAACTACCAGCATTCTCTAGTGAATGGCAAGAAAGATCCTCTGTCCTGAGAGACAGGTAGCATTTTTTTAATGATTAGTTATAATTTTCCCGTCCTATCACCGTTTTTCCTCTTATTGATTCAATTATGCAACACTGTTTGTACATAAAACACAAAGCTTTGTGACTAAATTATGAACTCATAAGCCTACCTATAGCACCCAACTTCAATTTTCATTAAGCAATAGCTCCAAACCCTGTTATCATACTCATCCTTAATGCCTCCTCTATAAAATGGAAAGATGTAGTCTAATCTATTCTTATGTTTAGTGTTATGTAAAAAGTTGAATTCCCTTTGTGAATTCATTCTTAACACAATTCAATAAAAAATGGATTTTACCCACTATATATAATTTATATAAAAGAAGTATTTAACTGAGAATTAGATTTGGGTACAATAAAATAAATATGACCATTTAAATAGAAAATGGTAAAAATAAAACATGAAAAAGAACAAAACACAGCATGTGAAATTTCTATTTTGAATATGTACAAGGAGAATTTGCAAAACTATATAGGAGTGATAAATGTATACCTGAACTGATAGTTGAAATGCAACAACAGTAAAGAGTAATATTCTATTATATACAGAATTCACAGATGAAATAAGGTGGTCAGTTTACTTCTCAAAAAGAAGAACTACAATTTTCTCATATAATATATTGTGCTACCTCCAATTCACTAAAAAAGCAACACATTATTAACATCCATAAATTTGAAGCATTAGTGAGTGTTCACAAGCATTTTAGACTGGAAAAATGTCAGAGTAAACCACTTTGGCCTGCAGAAACTATCAAGTATGTGTCTATAACAACTGTGATTTTAAATAATGCAACTTCTTGTTGAGTAGTTGGTAGTAAATTTCATACTAACTTTACTCTTCAGTAATGAATAAACTTTTCTATGCCATGAATATTTTAGATATAAACTATTAAATTTTGGAAAAAGTTTAATTGTAAAATTGATTTGGATGTTTTAGTATTTACTTTTACAAGACAAGGATTTGTAGTTTGAGGAATGATTCTTCTAGATGATTTCATGATATTATACACTTTGATGAGAACAATTAACTCAAAGTTTCCTATGACTTCATGAAAGAATCTGGTGGTGAGCTATGGAAAGAAAGGCTAAGATACATACAGTAGACGCATTATACATCAAAGTAATCATTATAATGATAGCAATTTTTTGCAGAGAACTTTCACATTTAGACAGTATCATTACTCAAAAAATATATTAACCTTTAGTGGTAGCATTTTTTACCAAGTTACAAGATAAAGCTTTATGCAATTCTAATCCATTCTCCATCCCTGACCTCAACCCATCTTTGAACCTTTACAATGCCAGCATACCATATGGCTTTTATATTCCCATCCACAGAGCTACTAAACCTCCTTATACCACTTTGATTTTATTGACAAACAATAGGATCTCTTATACCTTCATTACGAATGCTATTCACTATAAAACTTTTCAATGCTTCTCCACTGTTGTATTTTGCCCTCAATTGCTAACTTGATTGATTGTACCTGTGTCATGGTTTGGATATGAGGTGTCCAGTATTAATGAAGGAGTGTTTGGAGGTGAAATATTGCATTGTGAGAGCCCTAATGTAAGTAGTCCATCCTACCTTGAATGGACTACTTGGTTGTAATTGTAGGCAGGGTTGGGAGTGGCTGGTTGAGATGGGTTACTGGGGATGTGCCTTGTTAAAATTCATCTTGCCTACCATCCCTTTCCCTCTTTCTGCTTCCTGGAAGCTGTGGGTTGACCAGCACTGTTTCACCATATCTTTCCACCATGATGTTCTGACTCAACTTTTACCCAAAACAATGAAACTGGACCATCATGGACTGATTCTCTGACACTAAGCAAAATGAGCTTTTCATCCTCTAAGTTGTTCTTGTTTGTTATTTTGACCACAACAATGAAAATCTGACTAACATAACCTATGGCTTCCTCAGTAAATTCTCTAGCATTGCCTTGTGTTCTACTAGCCCTTAATTCAAATGGCTATTGATGCTTCTAAAATCTTGGATCACATCCATTATACATCACTCCCTTTATAGTTAACAAGGAAAAATTTACCTTTGATTTTGTAGAACCAAACAAATCAAAACATGATTGTTGTGCCTAGGATTTCATAGAAATAAAAGCAAAGATAAATTAATGAATGGAAAATGGATGAAAAAATGTCAGTGTTATTTTTGAAGAAGTATCAAGAATCAAACTTTCTGTAGGAGAATTATGCAAATGCGGGGGAGTTGCAGGTGGGAGTAATCAGGACAGATTGTTGGATCCCCTAAAGTCATGTAGACTGGCCCATTTACTTGAACATATGCTAGACCCTGAGCAGGAACACTGTCTCTTCCAATGAAAGATAGCATATTTCATTTATTTAAACCACTGGACACCTAATGAGTGATAAGTATTTTCATTTTAAAACCAAATCTTTTCTTTCAGCTGTGTAGGAAAACTGAAGAATCACTGGCACTGGGCAGGTGGAACTACATGGGAAGTGATAACCTTCTAATGAGAAGGAGTATATATGATTGAACATAATGAAATGTTTTAGGCATAGTCAGTAAAAAGACATTGTAGAAAATACAGTTCAATGATAAGGTACAATAAAATGTCTTGGTTCCAACCATTAACTGACTTTCCTCGAAGTGAAGACATCTCCACTGGATGACTGGCCTTGAATTAGGCCATCCGTATAATGCACAATGACATAAATTGCCATTACAAGCAAATGAACATTTACAAAGTGGGACATGGGGGAATAGTCACAAAGCTGAAAGGCGAGGCCAAGGAACTTTGTATTATGAGATGATTTTCATAAGACACTGAGGCTTTAAGGGATCATTGATACTTTCAAAAATGAATATTAATAACAATATTGTATTTATGTGTACTACCATTGATTTTTAAATGTATTTATATTCTCATAAGAAATCATGCTTTCAAAATAATTAAATTATAGCCCTTCTTATTTGGAAACACATTATTATAATTTTCAATATATATGTTATCATTTTCATTTTAAAAATTTATATAGTCATTTAAGTTCCTGAAAAAATCATTCTACATTTATAACTAAATTAACTTAACCAGTGGGGAAGAAGATTTTGATAACTTTTCTTTTTATTGTAGAGATAGACCAAATAAATCCAACCTATTACATAAGATAGAGGTCTGTTCTTTCAATATAAATCAAAGTGAGGGTGGGACAAAAATTTTAAAATTCCTCACATTTAGGAAATGTTTATCTCCTAAGGGTTATTGTACCATATTGTATCTAATATCATGTAATCATCAACAAAAGCTGACAAGGAAAATATCTTTTCAGATGAAGAGACCTGGGCTCAGAGTAGTTAGCAAATGAATCAAAGACCTAAGATTTGCCATGTTGCTTAGTCAGCATTACTGACTGTCTATTCTGGCTTCAAACTCCATGATCTTGCAGACGCAACATGTGTTTTAGAATGGGAACAGTTTTCCTATGTGAGAACAACGGAAGATGCATTACATTCTTCATGCTCATTCTCCTCTCTAAGAAAGACAAATCTCAGGACACCAAGTGGAAGGCAGAAGATGAGAAACATCAAGCCCCATTTCTCTGCCCAATTCCTATCACAGAACCTGGAAGCAGCACATGTTTTTGTCCCCATGGATACCTAGGTGCCACCTGTAAACAAAAAATATTGCTCATTTTTCCTGTAAATTGTGGGCACAATCTCTCTCTCCTTGTCAGTAATACTAATTAATCTAATTGGGCAGGTATAACCTGCCAATCAATGAGTATACTTCAAAAGTATACTATTTTCTTTTTCCCTGTAACGCTTCATTTATCAACAAATGGGGTCTTCTGGCCACTGATTAGTTATTCATGGCCCTTTATTACTATGTATATCTTTCAATAAATAAGCAGTGGATCTGAACAAATTAGAATTAAAATTGTAATAGAAATATCTTATACTCTTTTTCTCCACTAGTTATTTTGGAAAAGGTTCTTAGTGTATTTATGTGAGAATTTTGTTTCTTTTTTTTAAATTCAGTCTACATAATCTTAAATATTGGAGGTAATTGCTGTTACATGTGCATGAATAAATGGATATTGACAAAGTAAGTTAAGGCCGATCCTAGTACAAGTTCTTTCCTCTTTGACCACTTTCTGCTCCCATGTCTCCCCTGCTTTACCCCTATGTTAGCTGGGCTTCTTGTGGGAGTCGAGGGTTCCCAACTGCATTGATAACCCAGCTAATCCTTCCCTCCCTCTCTGCCCCCCTTCCCTCTCCCTCCAGCTTCATAGTTACGATTCTCCCTGCTTATCTAAAAAAATCACCTATGTTGAGTTTATTATTGAGCTTAGCTAATTTTCAATCTGTCTTAGATTTTACTCTAGCTTCCACATATGAGAGAAAACATTTGGCCCTTAAGTCCCTAAGTTTGGGATATTTCACTCAGCATAATTTTTTCCATCTCCACTCATTAGGCTGCTAGTGCCATGATATTATTCTCTCTAATGGCAGAGTAGAACTCCATTATATAGAGTACTTTTTGAATCCTCTTGTCCAGTGAGGAACACATAGGTTGGATACATAGGTAAGATAGAGTAAATTGAGCCTCTATAAACAATGATGTAGGTATGTCTCTGTAGGATGCTGATTCTGGCTCTTTTGGGAAAATATCCAGGAGTGGGGTAGCTGGGTCATAATGTAGTTCCAGCCCTAGTTTTTTGAGAAGTCTCCACATTGATTTCCAGAGTGGCTATAAAGGTTTGCAGTCCCCCCAACAGTGTAAAAATGTTCCTCTCTTCCCAAAACCCCTCCAGCATCTGTCATTGTTCATAGTCTTCATTTTGCCACTCTGACAGGAGTGAGGTGGAATCTCAGTGAAGTGATTTGCATTTCTCTGATTGCTAGTGATGTAGAACATTTTCTCATATATTTATGGGCTTTTGGAACTTCCTCCATTGAGAAGTTTCTGTTCATTTCTCTAGCCCATTTATTGATTGGGTTATTTGTGGTTTTGGTGTTCAGGTTTTTTTTTTTTAAATTCATTGTATGTTATGGACATTAGTCCTCTGTCCGAGGTGTAGTGGGCAAAGATTTTCTCTCGTTCTGTAGGTTCTCTCTTGACACTCTTGACTAATTCTTGAGATGTGCAAAAGCTTTTCAGTTTAATATCATCCCACTCATTTATTCTTGGCTTTAATTCTTGCACTATCAGAGTCATGTTAAGGAAGGTAGTGCTGACACCAATGTAATGGAGTGTTGATCCTATTTTTTCTTATAACAATTCTATAATTGCTGGTTTAATTTCTAATTCTTTGATCCATTTTGATTTGATTTTTGTGCAGGGTGAGAGAGAAGGATCTAGTTTCAGTTGTGTGCATGTGGCTGTCCAGTTCATCCAACACTATTTT
Source organism: Aplodontia rufa (assembly GCA_004027875.1). NCBI lineage: Eukaryota > Metazoa > Chordata > Mammalia > Rodentia > Aplodontiidae > Aplodontia > Aplodontia rufa. Next base: position 62,757 of record PVKS010003425.1, on the reverse strand, counting down.
TTGAGCAGGATGTCTTTTCTCCACAATATGTTTTTGCCCCCTTTGTCAAATATCAGATGATTTAAGTTTTGAGAGTTTGTTTTGGTATCTTCTAGTCTCTTCCATTGATTTTCATGTCTGCTTTGATACCAATACCATGCTGTTTTTGTTACTATAGCCCTATAATATAAGTTGAGGTCAGGTATTGTGACACCTCCTGCTTCCTCTTTCTTGCTTAGTAATATTTTGGCTATTCTGGGTCTTCTGTTATTCCAAATTAATTTGAGAACTGCATTTTCTCTATCTGTGAAGAATGTCATTGGTATCATAATGGGGATGGCATTGAATCTACACAGGGCTTTCAGCAGAATGGACATTTTAATTGTATTGATTCTGCCTAACCAATAATGTTTTTCCATTTACTTAGGTCTTCTACAATTTCTTTTTATTAATGATCAACAGTTTTCATTGTAGAGTGCGTTTATACCCTTTGTTAAATTAATACCCAAGTATTTTTTCTTTTGGAGGTTATTGTGAATTGAATGGATTTCCTGATTTCTGCTTCAGCAGAATTTTTCTGGAGTATAAGCAAGCTATTGATTTATGAGTGTCGATCTTACAACCAGCCACTTTGCTAAATTCATTAATAAGGTCTGGAAGGCTTCTGATTGAGCTTTTTGTGTCTGCTAGATATAGGATAATGTCATGACCAAATAGAGATACCTTAACTTCCTCTTTTTCTTTGAATTGAAACTCCTTTGAATTCCTCCTTTTGTCCAATAAGTCTGGCTTGGGTTTCAAGGACTATATTGAATAAGAATGGTGAGAGTGGGCATCCTTGCCTTATTCCTGAATTCAATGGGAATGCTTTCAGTCTTTCTCCATTAAGCATAATGTTGGCTATGGATTGACATAAATGGCTCTTACAAAATTAATGTATCTTCCTTTGATCCCTATCTTCTCCAGAGTTTTGAGCATAAATAGGTGTTGAATTTTATAGAAGGTTTTCTGCTTCAATTAAGATGATCATATTATTTTATCTTTAATTCTGTTTTATTGGTAAATTGCATTTGTTGATTTTTGTGTGTTGAACCAGTCTTGTATACTGGAATGAAGCCCACTTGATCATGATATAATATCTTTTTTATTTATTTTTTGATTCAGTTAGCTAGGATTTTTGCACTTACGTTCTCAAGGAAATTGGTCTGTAGTTTTATTTTCTTGATGCATTTTTGTTGTGTTTTGGTATTATGGTTATATTTGCTTCATACAAAGTATGTGGAAGAGTTCTGACCCTTTCATTTTCAAGGAATAGCTTAAAAAGGAGCAATGTTAATTCTTCTGCAAATGTCTGCTGGAACTCTTGAGAATCCATCAGATCCTGGGTTTTTCTTTTTTGGAAGGCCTTTCATTGCAGTTTCATTTCACTACCTGAGATTGGTTGGTTTAGAATTTCAATGTCTTCCAGTGTTAATTTGGGAATGTTGTATGTAGCTAGATATTTACCCATTTTTTCCAGGTTATCAAACTTGGAAGAGTATATCTTTTCAAAATAAGTTCCAATAATCTGGATTTTGGTTGAGCCAGTGGTGATATGTCCATTTTTGTCTTTGATTTTGTTAATTTGCTTCACTTTATTCTACCTTTTGGTGAGGTTGGCTCGGGGTCTGTCAATCTTACTTATTTTTTCAAAGAACCGACTCTTTGTTTTGTTGATATTTTGTATTGTATTTCTTGTTCTCAATTTCATTGATTTCAGCTTGATATTAGTTATTTCCTGTCTTGTGTTGGGTTTGAGATTGGATTGCTCCTCTGTTAGTAGGGAGTTGAGTTGGAGCATAAATATATTTATTTAGGCTTTTTCATATTTTTGTCTATCTGTTTCTCAACACAAGATACAATTCCAATTACCTTTGAAACACCCAACTGTCCAAAATACATTCATTTCTACTTTACTGTTCATGTTTGTCCATGTGTTTGGAAGTCATTACATTTTTGTATATATTTACATTCTATTTATTAGCTTGGTCTCTCATAACAAAATACTATAGACTAGATGACATAAGTAATGGAAATTTATTTTCCCACAGTCATGGAAGCTGGAAGTCTGAGGACAGGGTGCTACATAGACAGGGTCTGGTAAGTGTTCTATTGCAGGCAAGCGGATTACTGCAACCTTCTACTGTGTCCTCACTTATAGAGGCAGAGCTCTGTTGTCTCTTCCAAATACCAGTTCAATGGGATCAGGGCTCCACTTGTAACTTCACTTAAACTTAATCAACTCCTTTCAGGCCCTTCCTCCAAAATAGTCGTGTGTGCTTTTAAGGCTTCAACATGAATTTCAGATGGATGCAGTTCAGTAGATATTTCCAGTTTCAGTCATGGTTATTTTAGAATTTTTGTCAGAGGACTTCCTTGAGTCTTCCCAAACCAATCAGCACTGTTTTTATTGCTTAAATTGCTATGTGATTCAGGATCAAAATAGCTTTAAAAACATTACAAAGTTTGACTAAAATGTTCATAATGGAGGTTATTGTTGCTAATTCTGTCTCACATTCAATAAATCTCTTTCATTGTTTCATGTAGCCAATATTGAGAATAAGACACATGGCTAGCTAGTTGTTCGTTTCCAGTTGGCTCTCACTGTTATCATTTTTGATTCTTTATAGAAGTATAGGGGATGTCAGAAAGAGATAACATGTGTATGTTGAACCATAATATCCCCTGCCTAACAGTATAATATAAATGGGAATAAGCTATTTATCAGAGTGGGTTATTCATTAAATACTATGGGAGAATAAAAATTAAAATATAAATAATTATTTATTTATTTTTAGTGCTAGTGATTGATCCTTGGGGTGCTTCACAATTTAGTCATATCTCTAGTACATTTTATTTTTTATTTTGAGACAGAATCTTGTAAAGTTTCTCAGGCTGACCTGGAAGTCCCAATCCTCCTTCCTCAGCCTCTTGAGTTATTGGGATTACAGCTGTGTGCACCAGCATGTCCAGCATAAATTTCCATTTTTTAAAATATTGTATGATTCTAGTTAATACTAATTTAACTAAACATATTAAATGAATTCAAATTGTGATTCTGATAGCCTTTTATAATTTGTACACTAACATGAAGATAAAAAAAATTTAAAAATGTCTCTAAACTCTCATATGCTACAAAGAAAACTTCATTGAGAATAAGAGAAGAATTCTGTCTTTCAAGCATCACCAAATATTAAGCAGTCAAGTAGAACAGGCAAATATAAGACAGGTAGCTTTCAACACCAGCTCTTATTCATATTTAAAGTGCAACTGGGTCAAAGCTAAGATCTCTGGCTTTAAGATAAAGGATTTCAACTTTTAGAGAGTATTCTGCAAAGAAATTAAAAAGGAAGGAGATAATGCTATCAAAAGAGATTTTGACATCTTTGTTGGGCCTAAAGACAAAGTCTCTACATCTCCATTGTATTCTGTACCAGTGTGGATTTTGATTTAGCATGACCAGATCACTAGATCTATGGCCTTAGAAGACAGCAGGGCCAGACCTGTGTGTGAAATGGAGGGATTGAGCTTATTAAACCAGAAGATGATGGAAATCTCAGAGGAATTTCCACTGTCACATGAGTGAAATGGTTAGCCCTCCATCCCAGTCTCAAATACTCTATTTTTTTTTTTTTTAGTCAAGTGCCTAGCGGGGGGAGACACACTCTGAAAGTCCTCACAATGCCTTCGAAGATGAAGGGAAACTTGAGTTTTAAAAAAGCTGCTTAATAGTATGAACTCAGTAGTTCCACCACCGAATAGACAAATAAATTTACTTATAATTTTAAGACTAAAATAAAACACCACCCTAGGTCCTTTAGTGACTTTGAGTCTTTGACAATGCCATTTAGTTGACAATCTTCTAAGGAAAATGTAAATGTGTAATGATTCCCACATCAAGAAGCAAAGCTGTCTAACCAGCCTGGCCTTTGCGAGTACTCACTTGTGATTATTCCTGTCCCAGGCACTTTTTAACAGCATCAAGGACAGAAGGAAGACTCAAGTATTCCCCTTATGTTGCCTATCTATAGCTACAGATAAAGCTCCAAACAGGCAAAAGTACAACAACTAATCCCATGCAGAAGAAGCGAGTGACCAGACCATTGTGCTCGTTGAGAATTATAAGGAAATTGTCATGCACCATGTGTGTACCTAGGGCCATTTAGTATGGTATAAAGATGAGGTTTGGCTCAGACTTGGAGTCTGGCTTGATCATTCATAAGTGTGTGTCCTCACATGATGGAGCATTAAGGGTCAAGGGTAACTTTGTTCTGTATATAGAATTAATCTAGACTGGAATGCATGTCATTTTGTAGTTGAAGCACAAGAACTACAGAGGACTCTTGCAGGTATGAAGCACATTTTAAGGCTTTCAGTGAGAATTCAGAAATGAACCATAATTGAGAACAGCCTGTTTTTGAAAAGGAGACTGTGATCATCAGTGAGTATTCACAAGGAGAACTGGTTAACTTTGCCTTAGAAGAGAAGGATAGCACAGTGAGGGATTTGGAGCACATATTCTGAAGTTAGGCATGCCTTCATTTCAACCTCAATCTTACCTCTATGCTGTGAGATCCTGGAAAAGTTATTTAATCTTTCCAAACCTAAGTTTCTAATATGCAACATGGCACTAATAGTAGCCTCTATGTTTTTAGGGCATAGATCTATAGAGGAGGTCAAAATGCTATTGCTTCAGGACCCTTAGTTTTCTCTGTCCCTAGGAACAGCCTTAGCAAATTTCTGTCCATAATTTCCTGCATTCTTAAAAGAATTTCCCATGTTATAAGCTTCAAACCTCACAAAATCTGTATCCTAAAGTATGCAAGTAATTTAGCATAACAAATTCCCCCAGAAAGTAACAATTATATTCAGATTATAGTCCCTTTATAATTTCTATCATTTCCTTAAGAAACCCTTGTAATTCCGACAAATATATTGCCTAGCCAAACTCTTTGTAGCTAGCTATGAAGACCATGCAACTATTCTTTTTTGAAATATGGTACAAATTTATCTATTTTCTAGCTTTTTTTTCAAATAAATTAGCAAGCAATATTTGAAAATATTGAGAAAGATACTATCACAAGATTCACAATGAATGTTTGAAAGAATATCAACTACCATCTATCATCTTATTAAAGGAGAGAATATTAAGGTGGCTCTTGCTTAGTCTTTTCAAGTTGTAGTCAAGGCAACTCTAAAAGAGACTTCCTCAGACATAAGTTTAAACCAGTGGCCTAGAGGACAGGAATATTGGTGTTGGGGAAGGGAAGGCAGGCAAACAATAATGGCCACTGGGTTTTTAGTTGAAACTGTCAGGGCTGAGGTCCAGCAATTCGGATTTTAAAAAGCCAGTAGGTGATTTTCTTTTATTCTACAGACTAAAGCCATCAAGATAAACCATGGTATCTAATCAATTATATTGTGCAGATTTCATGAGAACGTGGATATATAGCTAAGTTGCTGCAAGAAAAAAAGTAGATACAGAGGTAGGAGGAAATCCTAAAAAATATGATGTCATGAAAATGAAGAGATAAAAGTCAAACAAAGTGCTTAGTTTGAATAAATGACCAATGGACTCAGAAGTCAGAATTCATAAACTGAAAAGATGCCACCTTCTTTTTGCACTCTGGAAATCACTGTTGAACGTAGGAGGAGATCTGCCCTGCTTAATTTACAAGTCAGACTGTGATGGGCTCAGAAGGCATGAGGTTGAGATTCTAAACATGGTCTAGACATTTAAAATTGCACAGTCCAACATTGGGGATATAGTGGTAGCACACTTGCCTAACATGTGCAAGGCCCTGGTTTAATCTCCAGCACTGAAAAAAGAAAAGAAAGAGAAAGAAGGAAAGGAGGGAGCAATGAAGCGAAGATAAAAAGAATGAAAGAAAGGAAGGAAGGAATAAATAAATAAATACAGGCTTTCCCACCCTACAAAGAACTAAGAATAAGATAAGGAGATAAGTTTATCGTGGCTTAAAAAGAAGTAAGACAGGAAAAAGTTAGAAGTGAGTGTAATCAACTGGAGGCCAAAGGATTGCAAGCATAAACACACAAAGTAATTATAAAAGTTATTTACGTAAACACCATACATGTACGTGAATGTGCAAGTCTGTGTAAAAACATTTCTAGTAGATGGAGAAATCCTGGCCTCTTTTATCAGGTTATGCTCATGATTGATTGGTCTTCTGATTCTGTTATTCAGTAACTGCATGCGTTCCACTTGCCCATTTCTATATCCGCAAAACAATTAGCGTGGACGTAAAGGAGAGGGTGGAGAAGGCAGGTGCAGAGGACAGGTATGCTACAGTTGGTTTTAGGATGTCCCCTAACGGCCCATATATTAAAGATATAGTCCTCAGCTTCCTGCTATTGGGAAATGGTGTAGCCTTTAAGAGGTAGGACTTATTGCAGGAAGTTAGATCACTGGGGTCATGCACTTCAAAGGAATATTGTCCCACCCACCTTCCTTTATGTTTCTCTTCTTCTTTTGTGTGTGTGTGGGCATGTGGGCACGTGTGCATGTGGGAGTTCCAAGTCACTATGAAATGAGCAGTTTCTCAACCAGACTCTCCTGCCTTGCTATAAACCCAAAGCAACAGGACCAACAAAGCATGAACCAAAATCTCAGAAAGCATGAGCCAAAACAAATTTCTCTTTTTCAATTGATCTAACTTTGGTGTTTTGTTACAGTAATGGAAATCTGTTTAACACAGGATGCTAGGTTTAAAAGATGAAGAAAAGCATAGTCCATATTATCAACAAAATCAACTTGTGCATGGGATTATCATTTCTGTTTCTTCTATTGCTAAAAGAGATATAGAAAATTATGTTTAATCTAATGCATTGAATAATTATGTAGTATTGTTTGAGGGGTTCTTAGAATATTTATCTTTCTCAATATGTTTAAACTACTCTCCAAATATAAAGTGAAAGTCCTTCAAAATTCAAATTATTTCTAGGAAAGCATAATAAGGAATAGAAGCCACATACCACTTTGTTGAGCAATTTCCATTTGTGCTTCTCTTTCCCTTCTTTCTTTTATTATGGCCTAAATCATTAGACTAGTACAGGATGATGAAGGTGGGTGTAAATTACCAAGGTACAGGTTTGTATTTTTAGCTTCTAAGTTCATGAAATCTTTGCTTCTGAAGTGCTGCTCTGCAGGCAAAGGGCAGGAGCTTTTTCCCATCAGTTGCGCCCCTTTATTCAACTCTTACTTTCACAGCCCCATCGGTCCCAGGTGCCATCCATCTTCAGCCAGAAAGATTGCTTTATTACCACATTCATCAATTTGTACTCTGGGCTTGAGTTAGAAGTGACTTGGAAAGACAAAACTGTTACCTCAGTAATTGAATATGAAAGTCTTATTAGGATCCACTTTCACTAATCTGATATGAAAGTCACTAATGTGATATGACTTTAACACTGTATAAGCAACAATAAATTCTGATATGATATGAATATTAATACAATGCAATGGGATACTGCTAATATGTTAATGTGGTGAGATATTACTAATAAGATATGAAGATCTTGATTGAAAAAATTAATATTACCTCACTATAATTCTTTGAAACTGCAGTCACATGTTCCAAGATAGCCTTTGTCTACATTTTAGGAATAAATTATTTGCCTTTTGAAATGCAGACAAAATAAAAGTCTGGATTATTTTGATATTCCCAGTTAAGAATTATTTGTGACTATGGTAAACAATTACTATTTGTATTGTTTATATCCCAGCTGTGTACATCTGTTGATTGAGTTTCATGAATTATGCAAGTTAACAATAGCTTTAACATCAGTATGATTTACAGACGCACTGGGAAGAAAGATAAGAAAAGGTAAGGAGACATGGAATCTAAGTGCCCTTGTACAGTACCAGACAAGTAGATATGTCATTTATCCAAATACTTTTTTTATTGTCTTTCCATTTTCAACTTTTTTGTTTTCTTTCCCAAATAGGTTCAATTCTATGTTAGATGTGATGTATATCACTCCTACTCACAAAATGATTCAGGAGCAAATGAGTGAGCATTTCATCATAAATCAGGCATATTAATGACCTTCATTTTGCTCTAAATTTCCATGAGTTTTGTGCTTTAATTTTGTTATTAGCAATATGTCTCAGAACTCATAATCATAATTTGTGACAAATGTCCAGACACCAGGGCTAAAAATGGCTTGTACAGACATTAAGAGTGGCCATCTCCACTATTCAACTTAGTCTTTTGGGATTATACAAATCTAGTCACAGATATTACCTTGAAAGATAGTGAATTTAAAAACATGTTAGTTGGCTAATTGTAATAAAATAACTAGTGAGATAAGGATTTTCTTTTTATGATGCCTAACAGTTAAAAAATATTGGCAATCACAATTGATATCCAAGCTTAAGGAAGTTGACATCAACCATCCCTGTTTCTGAATCATTTTGTTTTACTTAGACATTTTGAAACACGGACATAAACGTTTTCTACCTGACATGACTAGAAGACTCCCACAAATTCTAATGTTTAAGGTTTCATTGTCCCAGCTAACCATTAAATAGTGAGATTTCACTTCATAAAAAGTACTAAATTAAGCAATTTAAAGGATTAAAAAGGAGAACAAATTATTGTCCCTATGTCCAAGAAGTTTGCAATATCAACGGAGAGATAAAAACACTTATGTAAATTAAAATAGAGAATGAAAGTGTTAGTTTTAATTTGAAAGTAAAAGAAAGTTTGTATTTCTTTAGTTTAGATGAGAGGGAGAGACAGCCTAAGGAATCATCTTTTCAAAATAGAATGTTATAAGGAGAAAGAGGTCAAATAAAAGCAAAGGTACTAAGAAAGTTTTGGTGTATTTAGAGCTGAATACTTTGTCACTCATAGCTCAGCAACTCCCCAATTTCAAGTCTAAATTTTGGGAACACTTTAGTGATGACAGTGAATCTGTGGAGGAAATATTGACCCATCTCTTTGCCACACCCTCAACCTGCACACCATTTATAGAGGTGAGTATCGACTGTTCATGTGTTTACTTGACTCAACAGTTGGCTAGATTTTCATTTTACTCCCTTGGGGGGAAGTATGTGAAATGATGGAGGCAGAAACTGTCTTCCCAACAACTTGATATGGATAAAGTTCCCAGTGTGTGAATTATCACAGGAATGAAGAAAAAAAAAAAAGAGAGAGAGAGAGAAAAAAAAAAAAAACAGCTGCCTCTTCAAAAGGGGATTCCAGTGCTGATATGCATTATGCAAGATGGGTGAGGAGAGAAGGAGGAGTGAGGGAGAGGGAAATGGGGAGATAGGGGCAGTATCTGCTGCAGTAGCAAGTACTTTTATATAATAAGTCAGAATTAAACAGGTACATAACTTAAGAAAAATAGCAACCAAAAACACTGAGTATATATATCCAAAAGAGAGTTTACTGAGCCAAGACCCCATGTCAGATCAAGAGTGCACAAACTGTCATGGTCCCAGTAATGGCTCTAACTCTGCATATTTCGCCAGTCAGCCCCACTAACTCCAGCACAGAGCTACTTGGTAACAACTCTGTTCCTAGTTACTAGCCTCAGGTTCCTCTGCAAATCATCACACTGCAGGAAACTGATTCACTGGCAGACCTCAATTCTCTCACGTTTCTGTAAACCCAGAACTGGTCGTGATCCCAAAATCAAATTCAGCAATAACCATAATTTACAATGCCAACTGAGTCAAATGTAAAGGGAAACACGGTCCTTCCCAAATTTTGTTTGTCTTTGATAGTGTTTTATAAATCAAACCCAAATGATTATATGTGAATTGATTTGTATTTAATTCAGACAAGAGATAAAAAGAATTATTTATCTCAATTATGAATAATATGGGAAACACAGTAATAATCATAGACACTTCAACCTAAGGCAGAAGAAATCATAGTTGTTTTTCTAAGGTTCTAGTTCAACTCTCTCAAAATCAGGTGAAGAAATTGAGGTCTGAATCATATCAGGACCATATTTGATTTATTTGGCTACTACCAAGTTCTAAAAAACAAAGTTTTCCCTTTGCTTTCTGGAAGTAAGAAGGAAAAAAACATTGGTTTAAATGAGTAAAAACGTATCTTCATTATTTCTAATCATTATTTCTGTGCAGTTTAGAAATCTACTATGACTAGCACTATCTTCTAGAGAATGTAATATTCACTTCAAAATCACAGTTTTATAAAAAACTTCCTTATTGTTCAACACGAAAATAAAATGAGATTGCATCAAATGTCAAATATTTGTGATTGTGTAGGAAATCTGAGACTATGCGTTAGAAAAAAATCCAACCTCGCAGATAATAGTCAAGCTATAATTGTAGCCTCTATTCAGAATAAACTATTAGTGCCTAATCTGATGCCATTAGCATCCCTAATTTACAGATGTGACAACTAAGGTCCAGCTGCTGAAGGGAAATGCAAATCCTAGATCCACTATGTGGAAAAGCTGGAATTTGAGGCCTGCATCTTAGACCCCCAGAGCCCATGTTCTAAATTCAGTGTCGTACAACCTCCAAGAATTGGTGGAAAGGGCTTGAATGAAAAATGTTGGCCAAGGGCTATCTCTTGACTAAAATACACAATCCAAAGCTGGATAAGAAAATATAGGAAGGTGGTTTGGAGCCAAACAGAAGCCCTAATCATTTCTCCATTATGACTCTTACCCACCAACAAAGTTTATCTGCACAGCGGGATTCCACCAAGTGAGTCTGCCCATGTTTCACTCTTTATATTCTCAGCCACACAATAGATCAATCAAGCATAGTAGGCAGTTCCTTTACCAGAAAGGTTGCCCTTCACGAACACAGGTGGTCAGACAGGCACAGCAATGACTGGACCCAAAGCTGGCGGCATGTGATTTAATGTTCAAGAAGGCAAACAAGCCATCAAAGTCCCAGATTCATCAGACATGAGCAAGTCCTTCAAGCTCTCCATCTGTGAAAGAGAATAATTACATCTACTGCACATAGTTTACTTTCTGTTGTTGTTTTGTGTTTGTCCATTTGTTTTTGATTGATTAAGGATTAACCCAGGGGCACTTTACCACTGAGCCACATCCCCAGCCCTTTCTGTGTGTGTGTGTGTGTGTGTGTGTGTGTGTGTGTGTGTTTTGACCACGTCTCCTTGCTTTGCTGAGGCTGGCTTTGAACTTGCAATCCTCTGGTCTCAGCCTGCTGAGCTGCTGGGATTACAGGTATGCATCACCACACTCAGCTATTATATAGAATTTTATAGAAATTAAGTGAGATTTAATTCTTGAAAGCACCTGACACATCGTCTGTGTAAGTCTGTACCCAGAGATCTTGTTTAAATTCTTACAGTCATAGTGCTTTTGTTCATCGTTATGTGAAGCTCCCATTCCACTTGTTGGATACATGTAAAGGTCAAAGGTACTTGTAACCATCAAAATCTGAGAATGATATAGGAATGAGCATGAGTGCGAGTGGGGCTGGCATCTCCTGGGCACAGACTTGGAAAGTCACTTGGCGGAGAAGTCACAAGTTTTACACTTAGAGAAGCCAAGTAGAAAATAGACACGGAAGGGAAGGAGCCATTGTTACATGTGACTGTAGGAGAGGAAGATGAAAGCCGAGACCATAGGAAATGCCGCAGGCAGTAGTTTAGTTTGTTAAATAAGAAAAGTAACTAATTTTAGTTAGAAACTTTCGTTGGCTGCGATTATGATCCTCTGAAACTAGTTGTTGATTCAAAGTCAAACGTCTGTAGTGTTAAAATTATTCATGATATGAAGGAAAAAAAAACTCACCCAAGTCTCCTGCCTGTATAAATATGTATGGAGGGATGTAGGCTGTTTGTGTGCACAACAGGACGGCAATGGCCAGAGCTTTCTTCCCAGAGATCTGCCATCACCACCCACTGCTAAGTCATTTTGTAATAACTTGATGGATGAAAAGTAACGGCACCAAAATACCTTTGCACTCTTCAGAAATGCTTTAGATAGCAGAGTGTCGAAGGGAGAGGACTTCAAAATGTCCCTGTCACACACCCTTCTGTTTAGAAATCCTTCCCCTTACTGAAAGCGCTAATAACAAACAGGAGTCTGTAGAAGGAGTCCCGAGGGGTATCCAAATAAATCTGAGTCTATGTTGAGAAAGAAGGTTGAAGGAAACACTGAGGGACATTGCTTTAACTATCACCAATATTAATTAAAACAAAAAGTATAATGGGAAACCCCACCAAAAAAAAAAAAAAAAAGAACACAATATAAGAGGTATTGTCTCAGTATAATAACTTTCTAACAAACTCCAAAAGTAAGAGCAGCAGTTATGGGAATGGTGAGTCCCTTGTGACTTGCAGTATTCAAATAGTTCCTGTGTCTGATCTCTAGAATGCTACTGGCCTCATGCTGTAGGGAAGTCTGTGTTGCAGCACTTTGTAATGTAACCCTGCAAACCTCTGTGGTGTCCACGCACACAGGCGGCTGCTCTTCACGACAGGAAAGGCAAAAACAAAGTCAGTAATATTGAACTGTTTCAAGGCACAAAATAAATTCTCTACCTCAAATTTTAATGAAATAAAATAATACAAGCCCAACTATCTATCATATTCATTTTTATTTCTCCATTCCCGAAAGACAGCCACTGAAGTATTTTCCTTCCTCCCTTCCTTCCTTCCTCCTTTCTTCCTTCCTCCCTTGTTTCTTTCACTTACTTATCTACCCATCTAATCTATCTTTTTGCATGCATTTGTATTTTTATTCATCTGTAAATTATCATAAACAATGTACAGTTTGATTTAAATTTTTTTTATAAATTTTCAACTTTGCTTACTCAGTTCTTTAGATTTATCACTATTGTCACAAACTGATCAAAATCATTTATATATATACTGCTTCATTATAAGAATGTTTGATATTTGTTCTTTATCAGACTGACAACCAAATCACAGCCTCCCACTTGCTTTTCAGTATTCTGTGCTTATATGAATCCCCTTCGGAACACATTCAATAAACTTTTTCTACGACACCAAGAACTGAAATAACTGTATCATAAACTATAGGCAACTTCTTTTTCTGCATATTCTCTAACCACTCTCCAAAATAGTGCAACCAAATTACACTGTCATTTGAGGTTTTTAAAAAGTTTTATTTCTTATATTTTTCCTCTCACAAAATTATCAGATTCATTTACATTAGGAATGAAGTTGTAAGTTCCTTTTGATTTGTATTAATTTATTATTGTTGCATCTAGGAGGATTGTTTTCCTTCTGTTTCCAATATACTTGCCCGTTCAACTCATTTACTTCTTCCTCCACCATCTTTCTTAAGGCTTGTGAGTGCTGCTTTGTCTTCTGGATACTAAACACATACCAGTTCACTGTCATATGGGAATATTTTATTATTATTTTAATATAGAAAAGAGATAAATCTTTAGTAATGTATGATATTTAAGTTTTTGTTTTAAGCACATATATACAAATAAAGAAGATACTCTCAAAGATTTATCTTAAAAGTGCCAAAGGAGGGCTGGAGTGGTGGCTCAGGGGTTATGGCACTTGCCTGGCATGCACTAGGATGCTCGTTCAAACCCCAGCACCACTTACACAACAAAGTGTCAGAGCAACGAAAGTCACATGAAAAACTAAAATTTATTCTTTCTCTCTCTCATTGTCCCACTCTCTAAAAAATAAAAATAAGTAAAAGTTTCAAAGATTTTCTCTCAAAAGTTATTTTCACTTATTTGCATTTTAATATGTTCGAATACCATTCAATTTTTCAGTAGGAAGTCAATTTTCAGTGCCCGATGATTGGATTAGCTATGGTGTCTTTTCCTACTGACTAGCAATGCTCGTCTTCCTCACATGATATGCTTTCATTCTATAAGTGGTTATACTTTGGTACTTCGTTTTTTTCTAATAGCTAATTGTTTACCACACTGTTTTAGTAACTGTTTTTCGGGAACAAGTTTTGTGGGATCAAAGACTTATTTTCATTTTTTCAAAATATTCTTGGCTTTCCTTGGTGTTCTACATTTTCAAATGAACTCTGTTCAACATGCTATATTCATTTGAAGAAAATGGGAGTATTGATGGAAGTAATGTGCTACTTATGAATTAATTTAAAAGATAATTTTTTGCCATATTGATATTTCCCATTTCTGAACCTGTTTTACCTCTCCAGTACTTCCATTATTAAGGTATATTCTTCAGCAACTTTTTAAAATTGTCTTTACAAATTGTGTATCTCTTATAAGATTTATTTCTAGGTTCTTTATAGATGTATTTTAAAAGTGTTATCATTTTAGAAATTTATGTATCTAACTGCTGTTTGTGTAGGAAAATACCAAAAAAATTTCCTGTATTGATAGTTGTTGTTTCACTAATTGTGCTGAATTTTCCCATTAGTTACAATGAACTGTCATATATTTTCTTTATTATATGTTTTATGCCAATATTTACAGTCTCTGTGAAATATGAAGGTTATTTTAATCTTGAATTACTTGTAACTTTTTTTTTTACTGATAAGGTTTTCTATTGAAATGAAAGGACTCATTGAATTATTAGTATTTCCATAAGCTTAACAGTTGCTTTAAAATCATCTTTTTATTTATACATCATGTACAGTCTGTTGACCTGCAAGATTGAAACTTCTGACTCTAGTTTAAATTTGTACATTTTCCCTTTTGTTTCTGTCAGGGTTTTGAAGGTTTTTCTCAGCATTGTAACATATTCCTTTTGAATTCACATTTCAGAATTACATGACTTTTTAAAATCTGTACATTTTTCCCTTCAGTGTACATTGGTTGATATTTTTAAAAAGTTATTCTATATTTTTTCAACTAGTTATTTTTTTAAAGAGAGAGGGAAAATGAGAGAGAGAGAGGAAAATAATTTTTATTTAGTTTTTCATGTGGCTTTCATTTCTCCAAGACTTCATTGTGTACCTGGTGCTGGGATTTGAACTTGTGTACTTGCGCATGCCAGTCAAGTGCAGTAACCACTGAGCAACTGCTCCAGCACCTCAACTTGTATTTTTAAGTATTCTTAAAATCCTTTCAATCATTTTACTTTCAGACTTTTCCTTGACACTTTAGATTTTACATTTTATTCATCAATACTGTAAAGACTATTCTCCCTTGGGTTGCAGCCTGCTGGTCTGAGTTTTACTTTAGAGAATCACCATATTGGTCCTTACTTAGTTCAGGCTGATGGCATTGTTCTTCTGTATGTAGAGTAAACTTCAAGACCTGAGCTCTTACTAGCCCTCTTATCTCATCTGCCTTCACTTTGATTACAGAAAGTTTCTTTCTTTTTCTTTCTTTCTTCTATCTTTCTTTCCTTCCTTCCTTCCTCCCTCCCTTTCTTTCTTCTTTGTTTTTGTTTTCATAGCAAACTCAGTCCTTTGTTAAATATTTTGGTCATCTAATATTTCATTTCATTCAACATGCTTCTAGGCAGAAAATCAGGACTATGTAATCTACTATTTTGGTAGAAACAGACCACTCCAGACCCCATTCTATTTTGAAACCACTCGCAGCTTCCAAAATTTTACTTACCATCTGTGATTAGATTTATTGCCTGATGATCAGTCATTGGGTCAACACAGAACAATTAAGGCTGGTGATTGTTTTATTCTATAACACTTTTATATTCAAGTTTCTTTTCTTATATATACTTTATTTGATACTAGGCAGCAAAGACAATATTATCTTTCCTATTGTGGACATAGAAATTTGGTAACTTAAATAGGTGGCGTGACACCATTCGGAAAAGCCTCCCTCTTGCCAACCTCAGCCACTGTCCTTGTCACTGGACAGCACTGCTAAGTTTGAGTCAAGAGTGTGTCTGTCCCCCAACCCCACTGTTCATGTGAAATAGTAAATGGAACTGGGAAGCAGACACAGCATCATAGTCCAGTAGCATTAACATTAGATGCAGAAGTTTCTTACATTTTAATTTAATAGAAGCAATTTTAGTTTAGCAATTTGGTATATTGTTGAGAATATTTAGTTGTAGTAGAACAATAGGAGTAAAATTAAGTTTCATATTTACTAAAAGCATTAAAAGCCAACAGTGTGTCACATTCTGGTTATTATTGACTCTTAAATTTTTTACTCTGGAAAATAAAAATGACATTTATCATTAATAACATGCATTTGACTTTTAAAATCTTTCAATTAAATATTTCATTTGAAATATTTAATGTTACATTATAAATATTCTTGTTTGGGGTAAGGCATCAGTCAGTAATGCTTCCTTACAAATCCATTGAATTGGGGCTGGAGCAGTGGCTCGGTGGTTATGGCGCTTACCCGGCATGTGCAAGTACACAGGTTCAAACCCCAGCAGCCCATGTACACAATTAAGTGTCAAAGCAACGAAAGCCATGTGAAAAACTCAATAGAAATAGATTATCTCTATCTCTCTCTCTCACTGTCCTTCTCTCTTTAAAGAAAAAAAAAATCCATTGAATCCTACTCTGTTCAGCACCCTAGCTAAACATTAAAGGACAACTGAAGAGGATCAAGACTGGTCCCTGCTATCCAGACTTAAAACCCAACAGTGTAAGTTATACCGTAGATTCAGTTTATGTTAGCAAATTATTACTTAAGTTTGTAGTTTAAAAATATGCTTTAGGATATGTAAAGGTAAAACATCACAAAAGTTCAATGAAAGCAAATTGCAATGCCATCCATGTGACAATAAGAATCTTTATATGAGAGTTGTTTATAATTGCACAATTATTCTTTTTCATTAAGTGATAAGTAAATTGAAGATGCTCTGATATTAAATGGGTTGCTCAAGTATACAGAGAACACAAGTCATAGCTTGGACAAAATCTAAGTTCTTCTGAATTATAATTTGGTCCATCTACTGAGTCATTTTAAATATACTAGAAAGGGATAAAAGATAAGTGTTTATTGACTATCTGAGGAAACATGTACGTTTCATTTAAGATTATATAGGCTGTTCATTATATTTCTGAGTTTTCAACCCAAGCAAAAAAAAAAAAAATCTTACAGTGTCTTATACTACAGAACATGAACAGAATGCGTGTGCAGACTTTGCTGAAATCACACCCCAAGTGAGCTTAGCAACCTGTCTCCACCTTAACTGTGACACGAAGAGGTGGTGTTTATAACCTGCATGGCAGGAATATGACTGAAAGTTTTTTGGAATACACTGGGGCCTCAGGCATCAGCTCTGGAACTCTGATTGGATGCATTTCCTTCCCGCTTTACCTGCATACTGTCACTGTGAAATCAATCCCTGGTGGGAGGATTTACACTAAAGAAATTGGCCAAAACTGCAATCAGAAATATTTTTTCTTTGTTGTTTTAAGTTTTTTAAAGAAATTATTCCTAAACTTTTTTTTCAACACATGGCCTGGCTTGTCTTCAACAGAAGATAAAATCCAATCAAGTCACCCTTCAAGACCAGAAAGAGTATAGTGTGAAGATCAATCTTCTCACCCCTGTGCTGCTGCGATGGACCAAACCTCTGGTATAATCAAATCAGCAAACAAACACTATCAGAGGTTTTCCCATACCCAGCCAGGGCGAAAATGTAATTAGTAAAAAATGCTAGGCGAGAGCATTGTGTGACCAAAACTATTCAATCAGAAAGTGCTGATTGAACATATATAAGCACAATCAAAGCCTTTATTTAAATAGGGGTTACAGTCCTAATAAAACACAAAGGGAAGTAGGGGCATAGGCCTCCTCGACAGGTAATGAAAGAAAAAATTAAACTCATCCAATTACATCTGGGGAAAAATCCATTACCTATAACAGAGAGAGGACTGCCCCAGGAAAATTCAGATGCAAAGCTAATAATGAAGGCACACTGTCCTTTCAACAGATTCTAAATGAGCTCTAATTTTCTTATATCCACCATTCCCAAACTATATAAATTTCAACTAAGCAGAAAAAAGTGACATGCTAGCACAATTGTTATTCCAAACAGGCCCAGCTGCTTGCTCACCTTAATTAGACCTAATCCCAAAAGGGAGCCAATCTTTCCTTATTTTCTTCTATGAGCTCACCTGATTTTCCTCAACTTTTCTTTTCTAATAGATTTTGCTGTAACCTTTCAGCAACTGTCGTTTTAGGTACTCTCCCAGGAATCACAATTGCTCCGGTTCCATGGCCAAACAGAACCTGAGTCTGTGAAGCACAAAGAAAGAGGAAGTCAGGGTGCTGATCTGAGAGCAGGAGATCTGCAGGATATAGTTGAACTTTGTCACCTTCCATCAAATCCCTAGATACACAGGGTATGTGCAAGCTGTGTGTGTGTGTGTGTGTGTATGTATGTGTGTGTGTTGTGTTGATATTGGATATTCTAGAAGGACAGACCTTACAGGGGAGTTAGAATTCTTCTCCTACCATCTTCAGTTGGGTGGACTCTGAAATGCCTTTAAAATAAAATTGTGTGAAAAGTAAATTTTAAAAGCCAAATTTCATTAGAGAGCTGAGGTAGTCACACAAATTGCAAATGTACTTACTCCCTCTAAATGTTTGTATCCTGTGGGCAATGATGATGCTGTTGGTGATATCCAGTGTCACTGGGCATTAAGCTCCATGAGAACCTAAAATGTCTCCTAAAAGTGTTTTTTCATTTAGCCTCTAATGTGATCATGGCAAGCTAGAAGTGTCATAAATGTTTGTAAGAATAACTTGTTTTCAAGTCATAGAACAAAGCCTCATTGGATATTAAACTTGGAAGAGACCCTAGTATCTTCAAAGAGGAATTTATTCCAGGTCTCTAGGCTATGCATTCACTCTGTAAAAAAACTTACCAAACAAAAGATAGGCCCAGTAACACAATTGACACTATGTGCTTTGTATAAATACAAAGTATGACCTGTATATCCTAAAACAACAGGCATTTTAAGAAGAGAGGTGGGACTAGATTTATGCATACAAAACAAAGCAGAAATTAGATGACATGTTGCCTATTGTTGGATTAGTGGAAAAGAAGCGCTAATGCACAGGAATTCAGAGGAGGAAGTACCTGTCGGCTGGAATGACTACAGAATTCTTCATGAAGAAGATAAAGTTTAATCAAAACTTTGAAAGCTGAGAATATTTTAAAAGCATTTTGAAAAAGAGATAGGCAAAGCACTATCATCTGATAAGAACTTGAAAGTATATGTAAGCATTGTGTGTTCCAGAAGGGGCAAAAGAACTTCACAAAGGTTTCTGTGACCATGCGGTCTGCGCTGATCTCTCAACTAAATGCTGATAGCACTTATTGCTCGTCTGATTTATATTCCTATATTTCTATTCAAATCTTGAATCTTTATTCAACATTTCATGCATATATATCATGTCTTCCCAAATAGCAGCAAACTCCTGAGGGCAAGAGCAGCATATAATATTCTTTATGCTCCCACAAATGCATTATGCATTCCCCATATCCCTCAATGCATTAAGTAAGTAGAAATATAAATATAAGCTGCATGATTGAAGGATGAACACAGAAAGATGAAGAAAAGAAAGGAAGAGGAAATGCACAGAAGACGTAGAGAGAAAGAAAGGAGTGCAGCTATCCAAGTGAATGACTTGCAATTAAAATGTACAGCTCAGGTATTTGTTCCTCCCTCCATAGAGTCCTTCGTCTGCACCCGTCAAATGGTTTGGTAATGACTTAACATATTACCTAAGATGCTATAAGTCAATTGTATAACATCTGCTTTGAAGGAATAACCTAAGAACGTAGATTCAAATAATTATACACTGAAAGGAAAAGGTAAAAATTAAAAATGAATCTTTCAATAAGATTCACTACTCTTTATCTATCCATAAATCTTTAGACAATTTCCTGTATTTGTTGCCTCTACTAAATTTGAGGAATGTCTTTATTAAAAAAAATACAAATAATTCCAAACCGGTTTCCTCCCAGATAGCTTTTTTTTTATAGAAGCAAAGTCACAGTTAGATGAACATTTCTATTCCAGTCCCATTAACAAAGATCCTTCAAAAACACTAACATGTGTTCTTCATTTTCATGTCTATTATTTTTCTTTTTTTCCTCCCTCTCCTAGAGTCTTCTCTCTGAGTGTGCACTAATCACGTACCATCAGTGCAGTGTCACCTCTACAAAGGCAGAACTTCGGTTTGGGCAAGTGTAACTATTCCCAGAGTTAAGTCGCCAGACAGGCATTTGCTCAAATTAGCTTTAAAAAAAAAAAAAAGTTGTCACATCTGTGTATGTGGGATGCCTGTGGAGTGTAAAAAAAAGAAAGCAGAGAAATGAATTCTTTCAAAAAATTTACCAAGGCAAATTCGCCACCCATTCTCATATGTTTGCTTCAAGAGAGGGGTGGGGGAAGAAAGAGAGAGGAAGAGGAGGAGAGAAAGAGGCAATTTTTGCTAATACGGGGTGGGAAGAGAGGTGAAGGAAAAGAAACAGGGAGATAGCTATACAGAGATGGTATTTCCCTAAGATTCATCAGGAAAATGTCCCACCACATGACAAAGCAAAGTAACAGAACACCTCTTCACCCGTGAATGGGCTTGGGAAGGCAGAAGCAAATTTCTGTAAGAAGCCTCCTGTTCACCCTCCAGAGGAAAGACCTGGAAGAACAACAGTTGGGTCATTTGAGCATATGTTTGACATTGGGAACTAGAGTTGACTGGTTCAAACCAGTAAATGAAGATCCAGGACACAAGTAGTTTCATATCCAGGATATTCACAAAGATATGACAAAATGATGAGAGTTTGTTTTTCCCTTACATAATCAAGAAGGTGGTGCACAAATTGACCAACAAGAGTATCATCTACAGTAATGGATGTCACAATATCTTCCCAGGATTCCTTCCCTTTGCCTGTCAAAAGATGTGTGAATAGTTGGTCCTGTGCTAGACACAGTGATTAAAGCCATGGTCCCCACACTTGAATACATGTTCTGGTTGGAGATACTAAATGCATAGAAAGGAATAAGTACATATTACAAGACACAGCATAATGCTTATTAAATTATCAAACCCAGGTGGATTAGTTCAAAATCTCCTGAAGAGGTTTATCACTTTCCCTTTTCTCTCATACCAATGTTAAAATAACAGCAAGAAACATACATCTAGCACTCAGAAGATTTTTAGGTGGTCTTGTTGTTATGTCTCAAATTTTTAAGAAGATAGACTTATGCAAAATTTGTGGGCAGAACTGTTCATTCAATAATCATTAAATTAGCAGTTTTCATGTACTAGACTCTAAAACCAAAACTTTGGAGAGCACACAGTATGAAGATGACAGTTTCTGTCTTCAAGAAGCTGAGTGACTGGAGAGTTATGAAAAAAGTATTTGCTTGTCCCTTGTCACCCTACAAAACTATAAGAAAGCAGCACTGTGCCTGTTGCAATTCTAGAAGAGAATTTTACAGGAAGTCTTGAATAGGCCTCCCTTGATGACAAATCCAGTTCTCTCTGCTTTCCTGTCATTTCCTTACGGGAACTTGGTATCAACCCCTGGACTTTGTCACCGCTTTTCTACTGCCTTTCATAAACTCTGCATTGGCTTTTCATTATCCCAAGCATAATTAAATGATAAATGAAGCAATTATTGGTTAAATGAGCATGTGCCTTACTAGAATATAAACACATACAAGGACCAGACCTCATTTTCCTAAGCAGAACACTTTGGCAACGTGGATATGGTTAGTTTACTATTAGTTTAGCAATTTTTGATGATCCAGTACTTCTCAAATTTCCCTCAGTATATGTTACCATTCGATTTCTGACCCTTGATTACACTAAACACTGAGAAAAAAATAAATTCAAATTCATTGGAAGTGTTCTTCAATACCTCACTTTCTAAGTGTTGGACTCTCGGTTTCCAGAATGTAGGCCTCAATTAATCTTGGGTCATCTGCATCTGTGATTCCTCTAACAAAGCAACATTTGAATGGCTTAGGCATTGTCTTTGGGAGAAAATTTAGCTTCTCTAGATCTCACATTGACAAATGGAAAGATTCTAAGATTATGGTATTTTCCAAAGATAAGAACCAAGAATGAAGGATTACCTGTGAGGAATCAATCTGGTTAATGAGCAAATTGAAACCACCACAAAAACTTGGGGACATTTGTGAATCTATTGGTTCTCAGGATCAGATCACACCAGAAATGTATTCTTAAAATGCAAATTGAACCAGAAAATGTAAATAACCCTGAGAGATCTTTCTTATAGTTGTGTTGTATCCACAAATTATTATGCTTTCTTCTCTTCTGTGTTTATTTGATAGTTTAGAGGGTGTCTCCAACCTGTAACTATACCACTTCTCTCAATTTTATCCAGAAAGAAGAGCTGCTATGTCCATACAACATCAAACCAGTTAGATATTCAGAGCCAATCTCAATTTAAAATACTCTGCTATGTTTTTTCCAGAGCTCCCAAGGGATAACAACATTACTTTGTAAATAATTAAATGAATCATATCAGTAAGCATTATAATTAAAATTTGGATTAGTTTCTAAAGTTCAAAGTAACAAAAAAGATGGGGAATGATAGGATAAAGAGACATTTGAATTTTATTGCAAAAAAAGAAGTCTTGCAAAAATATATTGTGGGTATCCAGAGCATGGGGACTCTGTGTACCTGAGGCTGGATTTGGGGTCCTTTCATGCGCAATTTGTGATATTTCTATCATGGAAAGAGCAAACCTGAAACATGTATATTCTAGCAAGAAAACAGTAGATGGAAACTAGCTGTGTATGTGTTTGCTTTTATTTCTTCTAGATGCCATTAGTAGTCTAAATTGATATGCATATATAATTGAAGAAATTTTCATGGCAACAGATTCACAAACTCAAAAATAAAGCCACATTCAGAACATAAGTTCTGGCTTAAAAAGTTCCTCACACATGGCTATTATTTCCTTTCATAAAAATTTAAATGTGGGGCTGAAGTGGTGCCTGGGTGGTTTTGGCGCTTGCCTGGCATGTGCATGGATATGAGTTCAAAACCCAGCACCACATACACAACAAATTGTGGGAACAACGAAAGCCACATGAAAAACTAAATAAAATTGATTCTCACTTTTTTTCATTGTCCCTCTCTCTATATATAAAAAAGTTAAAATGTAAATATATTTTTTCATCAGCATGTTCTAGAGAAAAAATAGAAGTTAGGAGCTATAATAGACAGATAAAGAAATCAATGATAGGGAGAGAAATGGAGAGAGACGCATTGACATCCGTCCTGATGCCAACCCACCAAGAGGAATAGAGTTCTTTTCTTGTTTTCTACTGAGAAGAAAATATGAGGGCCAATTATTCAAGATATTCAAGAAAACTTGAATGAGACACCACATTGCTCTTCAATATCACTTATATTGTGCTTGTGGAGTTTTTCTTTCTTTTTGTCTTAGTTTTAGGGGTGAAGAGCATGTTATTATATACTTTGTTTCATTTATGATTTCAGTTTTCCAGATGTCATGTGCCACATAATTTAGTCTTAAATTCCACACAGTTTAAGCTAATTTTTTAAGATTACCAGTATATAGAGAAACAATTTAAGCAAAGTGACCAAACAGAAATTTCTTTAAAATAAAGTCATAAAATTTATTTGAATTGTAACCATTTTTTTTCTTAAAGAAGTAGTTTTTTAGTAAGCAAACAAACAGAAGACAGGAGAAAAAAATGTAGCAGTTTATGCCTCCCTGCCTTTAGAAGGAGGATTGCAGTTTTTCATTTGTATAAATTCCCAAATGTCAGTATTAGATGCAGCAGAGGCTAAGACATCAGTATGTCCAATGTACCCAAGATGAAACACATTAGAAATCCATAAAACCAACATAGTGTCAATTTTGTTTAAATTATCACCCTTCAGCATCCAAAGCATCAGCTGTATTTAGTTGCACAGAATAGGGTAAGAATTTTATTTCCCTGTGACTCCATGTAAGTTTTATTTTGTGCAATGTTCTCACATATCAAGTAAATTGTGTTAGCCATAGGGGGAAATTTCTGAGAATCAAAGAGAAATGCATGTTTTATAATCATTACTGCAGAATGGAAGAAAGCAATGCAAAGCCGCACAGCTCTGCCTTGTCTGAGAGTTCATAAAATTGGGTTTCTGATTCTACTTCCCTAATAAACTGGGTGCTGGACTGACCTTAAGCAAATTTCTTCACTACTTGGAGGCATCGGGGTGTTTTTTATCATGAAAAAGTTGGGGGTAAAGTAGTCACTGTCTGGGAATTTGATTTCTAACCATGTAAGTGGTAAATGCTTAACAAGGGATAAAAATGGAAAGAACGTATCTCCTAGGAAAGTTATTGCTTTTTTTCCTTTTTCTTCCTCTTCTCATCCAAAAATGATTTTTAGCAAACTTAACATTTAAGATGATCATTTACATTATGTATGATATTTTGCTGTGATTTCCCCCTACATCATAAAATATACATGTCTTGGGAGTTTCCATTTAACCTTATTTCATCATTTATAATTTGATGCATTAACAATTATAGCACATATTGATGCAACTAATTAAAAGTAAACTCAGATGAAGTTTCATTATTGTTGTAATTGATTTGTAACAGAAAAATGCAGCCATATATGTTACTTTGTTGACAAATTAAGTTAAATAGTTCCTATTTTTATTGCATTCTTTACAGATTATTTCTCACTTCTAGGAAACAGATTCTGACTATTTTTTGACTTTTTGCATGGAGAAATATTTTAAATGAATGCACTTAGGACCTTCTTTGTTTCATATGTGGTTAAATGTTTAATTGACAAGAATAATTTATAATGTCTAATTGCCTTTTCCAAGATCAATTATACCAAATTAATACTAGAAACAAATTTGAAAATCACTACAGAGTCCTCCCAGAGTGGATTACTTGGTTCAAACAGTAAGCAGGAGAATGTTTAGATGGGCGGAGGAATATGCAATAGAGCAGGGGAGTTAGTGAAAGAATGACAGACTTTCTGTCTATCACCGGGGTGAGGTCCTGCAGCACACGGGCTTATGAAGTCGGGAAGGGATCTCTGTCTAAGGTATGTATGTAGCAGGGAAAAAAGGCAGGTGGGGAAATCACCTTGCTGAAGTCCACAGTCACAAACTCACCCCTATTTTCCACCAGCCTTGTGAACATTCAGGACTCAAGGTATCAGGAAATCTGAGGCAATCATGAAGGATTAAGGGCAAAGATAAAGACAATGAAGGTAATGACATTGACAGTGAAACTGAAATCCAAGCTCTGATCTGCATAGCTCCTCCCTGTGTGACCTTGGGATAAAGAATGGTTAAGGGGCTAAAGAAAAACTTGGATCTAAAATATAGTTTGCTTGTTTCTCAAATCAGGATATGAGAGATAATCATACAATAAATATTAGACACATGAATTAATGAATTTTGAATTACTATTCTTCATCATGTATTCAAAAAATTTGAAAATGTATTCTCAGTTTTGTTTTTGTTCATTCTGTATAAATCTTTTAGGACTCAGTTGCAGCCCACGGAAACTGTACCAATGAATAAATCTTGGCAAGGGAAACTCTTATGATATCCAAAATTATAGGTATCAAACAATGGTCCATTATATATTATTCAGACTGCATTAGAGTTCTAGGTATAGTCAGATCTGAATACATTTTAAGATGAACCCTTTGAACAAGAAGAGACAAATTCTATAAATGTGCATTGCTAGGTTAAACTACCTTTAAGAATAAAGACTACTCATTTTCACTTTTAAATTATATCAACCAGGCTAGCATACAAAACAAAACAAAACAAAAGTTTGTTTATTTAAATAAAATAATTTTGCACTTGAAAAGGTTTCAATATAGGCAGATTTTTAAAAGCAGTATTTGTATTCCTTCAAAAAAGAGTTAATAATTTCAACATTCAATATCTATTGAAATATTGTACGTAAGATTTTATTCCATACAGTGTCTACTGGAAAATTATAAAAATGGCATGAAAAATGAAAAGACATAGTCTCTTTCTACAGAAGTCAAATGTGGGACACAAAGCTCAGAACACACAAAACAGTTAATCAAATAGAAAGGAATAGCAAAGTTGGATACAGATTATGTCATAAGATAGTATACCAGTAATTAATAAATTGGTAACTTTGAAAACAAGCTCTTTATGGGTCATAAGATGATGAGATCATTGTGGACTGAATTAATTAGGACAGATTCCCAGGAGGAGAAAATTTAACCAGGCCTTGAAGGAGATGTAGAATTTTAATAAATAAATATGTCATAAAAAGTCACCTATGGCTAATGGAACACCCTAAGCATGAAGGTATGAAACATAGACATTCAGGGGACAGGAAAGTTATGAACTGAATGTTCATTTATGAATGTGTAACGCATTCTGGAGGCAAAAAGAAAGCTTGGGGGTAGAAACTACAAATATTCTACACATATTTTATTTCCTACTCTTCAGTATTTAAATTCTATGTTTATTAAGATCCACACTTCACAATGGCTTGCCCAGTATTCCTGACCCCTTCTTCTATACTATCCAAACCCCTAATACTGTCCAATAATCCACATTACCCAAGAGATTAGGGAAAGTTGACCTCAAGTCCATCCCTTCAGGGAATGATGAGTTCAGAATCCAGGCTACAGCCAACAGCTCAGCAACTGTTGATGATTCTGAAAGGAAACAGTGCCCAAAGTTTAAAACAGTCCAACTGAGGGAGATTCTATTCCAAAATTTAATGATATTCCTTTCTCTCTCCTTTTTTTTATAAGCATAATGAAAGTACATTTCAGCCTAAGGCAGATACACAGAATACAGCAAAACTGAAGACATCTACAGAAAGAGCCACTTGGGCGCTGCTGAACTTTAGTGTTTCTGTTACATAAGTTTGTACACTCCCTTAGTTTTCAAGCTATTTTAAGTCGTGCCTTTGGTTACATGTACTCAAACATTCTATCTACAGTAACCAGAATTTTTTCAGGAATTTGCCTGGAATTAATACTGTCAGGGCTAAATCAGGTAGAAACAAAGAGGACCTTATCCCTGTGATTCAAAATAGCAGGGGAGTGGGCAGTGCTTTATAGATCACTGTTGCTATAAAGTTTGGAAAACAACACATTAAAACCATGAATAAATTATTTAGGAAATATAAATGTAGAGTGATCAGTTCTCATAGCTCACTGTATAGTCTCCTTATACTCTGAGGCTAAACCCTGATCATAGACTTCTTTTGTTGTTGTTGTTGTTGAATATGGACTTACAATTAGGAGGGAATCATTATCAAACAGTCAAGAACAAATGTATATTCACATAGCAAGCCAAGGCTGATGCCATTCCTTGGTTTCCCCCTTGTGTTCCCCTTGTTTCCAGGTTTCCCCAAAACCTGGTGTTAAATGGGCTTCTCCTGGAGGTCAGAGGTTTCCCTCTGAGCTGATTCCACCATACTCCCTTCCTCCAGTCTCACTGATGTCCTTCCTATTCCCTCCCCACCATGCCTGCCCCCCTGCCATGTCTCACAGCATCCTTGGCCAGGTGACCCCTGTTTGTGTAAATATTCATACATTTTGAGGTTATTACTAGCTTAGCCATCTATCTTACTGTAGTCAGTTCTATTCTAGCTTCCGCAAATGAGAGAAAACATTCGGCCCTTGAGCCTCTGAGATTGGGATATTTCACTTAGAATAATTTTTTCCACCTCCATCCATCTTGTTGCAAAATCTGTAATATCGTTTTCTCTAATAGCCAAGTAGTATTCCACTGTATATATGTACCAAAGTTTTTTAATCCACTTGTCAAGCAAGGGGTATCTGGGTTGGTTCCATAATCTAACTATTTCAAATCGAGCTGCTATAAACATTGATGAAGCCGTACCTCTATAATATGTGCATTCTAACTCTTTTGGGAAAAGACCCAGGAGCGAGATAGCTGGGTCATAAGGTGGTTACAGCCCTAATTTTTTGAGGAGTCTCCACACTGCTTTCCAGAGTGGCTGAACCAGTTTGCAGACCCACCAGCAGTAGGACAGTGTTCCTCTTTGCCCACAGCCCTTCCAGCATCTGTCATTGTTCATATTCATTTTTGCCATTCTGACAGGAATGAGGTGGGATCTCAGTGAAGTTTTGATTTGCATTCCTCTTATTGCTAGTGATGTAGAGCATTTTCTTAAATATTTATGGGCTTTCTGGAGTTCCTCTGCTGAGAAGTTTCTTTTTAGTTCCGTAGTCCATTTATTGATTGGGTTATTTGTGATTTTAGTGTCCAGATTTTTAAGTTCTTTGTGAATTCTGGATGTTAGCCCTCTGTCTGAAGTGTAGCAGGTAAAGATTTTTCTCCTATTCTGTAGGATCTCTCTTGACACTCTTGGCTAATTCTTTAGCTGTGCAAAAGCTTTTTAGTTTAATTGTGTCCCATTCATTTATTCTTGACTTTACTGCTTGCATCATGAGAGTCTTGTTAAGGAAGGTGGTGCCAACCCATATGTCGTGTAGTGTTGATCCTACTTCTTTTTCAACAATTGTAAACTTGCTAGTTTAATATCCAGATCTTTGAACCATTTTTATTTAATTTTTGTGCAGGGTGAAACATAAGGATCCAATTTCAGTTGTCTATATATGGCTGTCCAGTTTGTCCAACACCATTTGTTGAACAGGCTGTCATTCTTCCATACTATGCTTTCGCTCCCTTTATCAAATATTAGATGTTTAAAGATTTGAGGATTTGTCTTGCTATCTTGCATTCTGTTCCATTGGTTTTCATTTCTGTTTTGATACCAATACCATGTTGTTTTTGTTACTATGGCCCTGTAGTATAATTTCAGGTCAGGGATTGAGATATCCCCTACTTCTTCCTTCCTGGAGAGTAATGTTTTCACTATTCTGGGTCTTCTGTTATTTCAGATGAAATTGAATATTGTTCTTTCAGTTTCTGTGAAGAATGATATTGGTATCTTCATGGGGATTGCATTAAATCTGTACAGGGCTTTGAGTAGAATGGCCATCTTGATTTTAATTTTGCAAAACCACAGACGTTTTGATTGATACATTGACACAAGTCCAATGCCTTTTTTTTACCTTCCATGTGGAAACTGACTCCACCTTTTAAGTCCCGAGTTACTACTGTATTGCATCTACAATTGACTAGCTTCTTATTGTGTTATTATTCCTGCTCTAATTTACCATGAAAGTCTCTCCTGAACTTGCCAAAAGTATAATCTATAGAACTGCTTGGTTTTAAGAGATATATCACAGGTAATCAAAATTGTAGGTGAAACTATGAATTTAACTGTTGACACATATTACCTAATCACTCAGTTAATGATTGCAGTAAATGCATCAGCTCTACAAAATCCCCCTGGCTTTAAAGCAAGTTCTATTTGCTGGCTAAGGTACATATGAACAGCAGATCTGCTGCAGGTTGCTTGGATTCCTCTTTGACTCAGGATTTCTTCTTCTTAGGTTCAGAACAGTTAGTGAAAATTCACAAGGTCTTTCAGAACTTCTGCTCAAATGTGGTACAAGTTATGTCCACATTTTATTTGCCAATTTTAGATATATAGCCAGGCAGGGTAGGCATTAAAATCACTGAGAAAGTACTACAGGTAACATGATCATCTTACATGAAGTCAACAGGAAGAGTTAGAAATAATAATACAGTGAGGTAGAGATAGTCATTTATCCTCAACCACCTGTTTTGATCATGAGTAAAACTATAGCCACATCAATAATTTGCCTTCTTTCCTCAAAGGGCTCAAAATCTATAATTAAAATTTTCATAATATCTATTAAGGAGTTGAGTTATTGTACAATCATAAATCATATACAGTAACATTATGATAGGCATATATTCTTAAACCAGAATTACCTCCACATTTCACACACCCCAGTGTCTTGATCCTTCTATATTTCACCCCTCCAAGCAATATAAATGCTTAGACTGTGAATTTTTCTAAATTGAATGATTGCATAAGTATCATTGGATTCTCCAGGGGGTAAAGAGTATGCTACATTGTGGATTAACTTTAGCCACCTGTGAAGTAAATATGCAATAGTTGATTATTGCTCAAAACTAAATACATTATCATTATTGACAACTGAAGTTAGATATTTCAATTACTATTATTAATAAAGCAAAGGGGGAATCCAATAAAACTTTTAGAAAAATCTCTGGTTTCCCTACCAGTCCAGTTCCCCTTGTTTTAAGTTATTGATTACTAATAGGTGATTGACAAGTGTGGTAAACTTCAGCAAGTTATAAATGAAAATGCATAAAAATTTTTAAACATGAATCAATCTTAAGTATCCTTTGGAATGAATAATTTTATCAACTATTAATAATAAACTGAATAGGTGCAGACTGTAAACAGTTCCACCCATTGAGTTCCTTTGCTTTAGTAGTTATTCCAGTTTGGGTTCTGAAGTTAAACTGAACTCATCAGTAGTATCAGTGATATGTGTAGCTATCAATGGAGAATTTTAAGAAAGTTCAACTGCGCTAGTTGACAGCTTAATCCTGCCAAAAAAAAGAGTCAGTGCATTGAAACTATTATGTCAGAATCACATAAACAATAGCTTAAAAATAGGGCCAGTCTTTGAATAATTCCTTTAATACAGTGTCTACTCTTGGCTATTCCTTGCCTTTCCCACAACAACTACCTATGAAAAGTTATCATCAGATGCCTCCAGTTTTGCCCACTCCCAAACTAATTCACAGAACTTCTCCTCATTGTATTTTGTTTAGATTGTCTCCCTATTACGGAGAGAGAGCCAGTCTGCTCTTTCCACTCCTGGCTTCTGGAGGGTGTGGATTGAATGCCACCCCATAGAGGCCCAAAGGATGATTTGACAGTTTTTTCTAACCTTTCTCTGGAGCTTCAAACCATTACTCTGCTGTCCATGCCAATAATCAGCTGATGTCACCACCTGGCTCTGCAGCTATGGCAGCGTGTCCTCAAGATTGAAAGAATGTATGTTAGTTCTCTTAATTTCTTCTATTTGCAGTTTGATTTTAACTTGATTTTGGTGCACTTCCATGGAAAAAGTCACTTTGCTATTGAGAACGGTCCAGAAAGTCTAAGCCTGTGCTTTCCACCATTATCACACACTGCTGTCCTTGGCTTTTGACATGACATCAGAATGATCACCACTTTTATGGCTCCCTACTGAAGCATGAGCCGTACTTGATCATTTAGGCTGGATGATGTCTCTTTGTAAGTTGGCCTCCCTCTCTCTTCCCTATTTATCCCAATGACCATGTATTTATTGTTCCTTCTTTCAAACCAGAACCCCCAAAATATCTCAGTTTGATGTTGTACAGGCACTGACCCTCTACTGCCCTGCAAACTGTCTCATATGTGCAATGTCTAGAGGGAAATCATCAGAAATATTAATTTCTTTATGGTATATACTTATAAATGGTATTGCTCAGTAGTAGGAAAGCATACATTTAACTTTGGTAGGTATTACCAAAGGTCTTCCAAAATTCTTGATCAATTGATACTCAGAACAATAATAATAAAATATTTTTATTTGCTTAACATTTTTGCCAATTCTTGATGTTGCTGATCTTCAAAATTTTAGCTCTCTTAGGAATATAATTTTAATTTTTTTTAAATTTAAGAATGAGGGAGAGGGCTGGAGCAGTGGCTCCGTGGTTATGGTGCTTGCCTAGCATGCACAAGTACACGGGTTCAAACCCCAGCACCCACATCACAGCTAAGTGTCAGAGCAATGAAAGCCATGTGAAAAACTCAATAAAAATTAATTCTTTCTGTCTCTCTCTTTCACTGTCCTTCTATCTTTAAAAAACAAAAGAATGAGGAAGAGAGTGAGAGAGAAAGAGAGAATCAATTTTAAAAAATGTATTTTTCATCTGGTTTTGGTTTCTCCAACACCCAGTTATGTATGTGGTGCTGGGGTTCAAACTCAGGACCTTATGCATACCAGATAAGCATTCTAACCACTGCTCCAGCCATGTAGTTTTAAATTTAATAATAAACTTAATAGTTTATTTCACATACTTATTTAACTTTGGGATATATTCCTTGAGAAATACATGATCTTGTCTTTCTTTTTCTAAATTGAGTTCTTGTTTTTTTTTCTATGGACTTGAAGCTTTCTGTATAAATTCTGAATGCATGTTTATTAATGGATGTATGTTGTGATGTGTTCTCCCAGTTCAAGGCTTATGAAAGTTAGCCTTTTGCAATGAGAATACAGAAAGGGAGGGAGGAGAGAGAGAGCAAGAGGAATCATAACTTTTTCTAATTATACAGCATTATGCAAAGATTAATTATTTAATGGGTAATTTAGTTTCAGCATCAGACTTTGATATATTCCCTTGTCTGAGATGCCAATGGGTTGGAGCTACCAACCTGTAGGATTGGAGCTGAATACCTCTAAATCAAAATTCTACAAAGGTGGAACAATAGTTGTGTGATGTTAGGTGAAATTATGACTTTGTTATTATTTTTGTTTGGAAATTAAACATGCCTTAAGGAGGTTTGTATAGGTGCCATGTTGACAAGGGGTAGGCTTGTAACAGTAGATTTCATGTGTCAACTTTATTGTATTCCAGATAATTGGTAAATAATCATTTATGGGTGTGTCTATAAGAGTGGAAGAGATTAGTACCTTCCACTTGTAGACTTGATAAAAAAAGATCATTGGAAGAGATGAGCATTTTAATTAGTAGAGAGAGTAAAAAAAGTTCAATATTACCAATAATGGTGGGTATCAATAGAATTAAATGTGGAAGAAGGGTGAATTCTCTTTCTCTGATTGACTTGAGATGTTCTCTTGCTCTATGACATTGGTATTACTCATTCTTAGGCATTTGGGGCTTATATTGTTGGTCCAAATCACACTTTCAGAATTGGATGGAATTATCCCACTAGGTTTCCTCATTCTCCATCTTGGAGATGGACAATTATAAAAATTTCAACCTCTATAACTCCATGAGCCAATTCCTATGATAAATATCTTCCTAGAGATCACATATTTCTTATTTGTTTCTTTTGAGAAACTTTGCCAATACTAACTAATTCTTGCAATGCAAAATATTTTATTTCATATCTATTATGGCCATAAGGCTAAACAGAGATAGTTTAAATTTCTGTTCTTCAGACTTATACATCTTTGTTGTTTCATGGGGAGGAGGATTTATTTTAGTAAATGAATACTTATAATCAGAGTTTAAGTCTATAGAAGAAAAGAGGGAGGCCAACTGACTGATTTGAGAAATGCTGGTACTCTAGAGTAAGTAAACGAATTGAGGGATTCTACAGTAGCCAGAGCCACCATTGGGTTTCTGCATGCATGACCATTGGACACTGGAGTTTTTTGAAGGAGGCCAAAGTAACCCTTAATAATATTAAAATACACACATACACACACAAACACACACACACGCACACAAAAGGTGGGCTCATCTAAGTAAAGCAAAAGGGTGCCTCCGGTAAATTCTCAACTAAAAGAGTATAGAGAGTAACATAGGTCAAATATACCTTATCTCAAGTACTTGGGACCAGAAGTGGTATGGATTTAAGATATTTTCAGGTCTTAGAATACATATACGCAAAATGAAATTTTTAGGGATGAGATATTTGTATAAACTAAATTATTTCATGTTTTGTATATACCCTTATATACAACTGAAGTAATTGTTTTTTCAGTGCTGGGATCAAAGCCAGTGCTTTGGACATGATGGGCAAGTGCTCTACCACTGAGTTAGACCCAAATGCCTGAAGTTAACATTTGCAAAATGTTTAATGTACCTGTGTTTTGACTGCAACCTGCATTATGGGGACAAGATGGAATTTTCCTCTTGTGGTTCCATATTGACTGTCAAAACGTTTTGGATTTTGGAGCATTTCTGATTTCAGAGTTATGAATTCATGATCTTCAACCTATAGTAATCAGAGTCTAAGAATTTCAGGGTCATCTGTCATATGTGGTGACTGATTAATTAGTAACACTAAGAGGTTTTATCCATTTATTTTTGGTTTATATAAAAATTGTATTGTTTCTTTGCTACTTACTTCCTCCAACCTATTTAGAGATTAAGGATATCGTGATTGGCTACACATGAAATAACATCTTTATTATATACTATTTGTCTTGAAGTATATCTCATTCTGGAGTGTTTTAAACAGCTACTGCTTTAGCATTGTGATGAAAAACTCTAAAACTTGCTAATTTGCTCCACAGGAACTATGATTCGGAGTCACATGCGCATGTCTACCATGTTTACTATTTGATGAGAAGGAATCTCAACATGCATCACAACCCCTAATGTGGTATTCTTCATATGTCATAATTCATCACTTCTCTAACACAGAACACAAAGAAGAGGACCACTTCAAGGCAGGCACATCAAATGCCCTTAGGGTTTGTGATTTTAAGAAGGCAAGTGACCTGGATGGAGACCAGACAAACTCCAACATGACCAAATAGGCATGCATTGCCAGAGCCACTTAAGGGACACTGGCTTGACATGCTTAACTCTCACACGGAAATCAAGTAGGACAGGCATGCTACAGTGTTCAACAGCAGACTGGCAAGTCAGTTTCAAGCTCAAAATACTCCTGCATAGCCATAAAAGTTTTCCTTCCATCAGGTAAGCCATCTATACTGCTGAGGTTGGGCCCAGCGCTTTTACATGCAAACATGCTCTCTAGCAGTTCAAGTGGAGAAGGGTGGAAAGGAAAGCAAACTACAAAACTTGTTTATCGGATTCAAGTTGAACCATCTGTTGTTAATGATTAGATCTTCAGCTTCCAATTTTCGTTTGAATGTTATTGCTCATTTCTGGAGGGGTGCTGCACTACTGCTTTTCCCTGTGTGTGGATTCTAAGTAAAATGCAGCTTAGATTGAAAGCCTGTTTGAGGAAGAAATCATGCTTAATGATGTCTGTCAGATTTTCCTTTTACCCTCAAGGAAACCTCAAGACGCCAGGTCAGGGAAGAAGTCAATTCTTGGCTCAGCATAGCTTTGGGGTAACAGAGGCATCTGAGAGACTCAGTTTGCCAAGCTGAAAATATTGCTCTGTCTCACTTCCCAGGAGATGGTGCTAGATAAGTATTCTCTACTGTTTTGCTTGCACTTTAGATGAGGAACTGAACTTTGATGCAGTTTATGAAGCTCAATTCAGGTTTCTTCTGTGGTAATAAACAGGATGTTGGGATAAATGTTTCTTTCCTGGATGGTTTTATGTCTCTATAATTATGGTTTATGGGAGTATCTTAAATCACAATTTTTCAAAAGTCCTATTCACCGTTTGGAATTGGTTGTATTGATTGCAGGTAATTATAATTGTATTTGTCATGCTGCGTCCTCTATATATGGGGGCAGGTGGAATTACATGGTCCCAGATCTAGAAAATAATGAAGTAGAGAATAGAGAGACAGAGAGAGAGAGAGAGAGTGTGAGTGTGTGTGTGTGTGTGTGTGTGTGTGTGGTATTATGAGTTTACCTAACATAAAATCCCCCAAGTAATACATATCTCTCTCTGATTGTATATAAACAATTTTGGTTAAGTGGCATACACATACACAAGAAGAAAATATGTGTACATATGTATATATATATTTACATAAAAGAAGGCAATATATATTTATGTATATATTTGATATGAATAAAACTCTAAATATGTCATACTTTTTGCCTGGTCTGTACTTGTGTGTGTGTATATGTGTGCATGTGTTTGTATGTACATACACAGAGTTAAATTCAGAAAACTTAAGAGAACCAGTGGATCAGTAGTTGGCATGTATTGAAAACAGAGAGATTTTCAAAATAACTGGTCAACAGTAAAATTAACCAGACATATTTTGGAACTATGTCTCTTAATCTGTGCAACCAAACAAGTCATGGTGGAGAGTATAGAAATCATGAATAAAAGAATTTGGAAGTGAAATCTTACTTCTACCTTTAATTCTTTCACAGTTTAATAATTTGGACCTCTGTGTCATGCACATCTGTGAAGCTTACAATGATATTAATAGTAAAATACTAAGAAATGAAATTTTAATAATTTACCGATTCATTTGGCAGACTATAATTAGCAAATCTTACATAAAACACAAATGCCAGCAGAAAAAAATCAATCGAAGTGTCATAAGATGGTCACAGATCCAAGCTAATGGTAAATGTGTGTAATAGCTATTTCAGGTACTTAGGAAGGTGATTGCAATGAAGTGGAGGAATTAGGGAAGGCTTTGCAGAGGCAGTGAGAAAATGGGGATGACTTGATGATCCGATCACACGGGTCAGGTTAAAATATATGCTTGCATTGTCTCCTAGTTATGCAAAGCCACTGATGCAACTTTGGTAGATGGACCACATCACCTACGCATCATTGTCACTTTGATTCAGGCTAGTGGCCAAACACTTCTCCAGTAAAACCTTGCTCCTAGTCTCCTCAAATACAATATGACAACTTCTTCAGTACCCTCAACCTTTCGCCCACTTTTTAAAAGTTCTTCCTCTAAATTATCTCTACTGCACTCATTTTCTTTGTTCCCATAGTTAAATTCAGACATTGTATCAAGATGCTTTTTCTTGGAACCTAGTATAATAAGAAATAAACCTTTATTTGTTTAGTTGGACATCATCCATATCATATATTTTTACATAGCAAAAATTCTTGACACATGGAATCATGGGAATGGCCTAAGAAATTTTGAAAAGAA
This sequence comes from Aplodontia rufa, assembly GCA_004027875.1. NCBI lineage: Eukaryota > Metazoa > Chordata > Mammalia > Rodentia > Aplodontiidae > Aplodontia > Aplodontia rufa. The sequence goes on along the minus strand of PVKS010003425.1, from coordinate 26,150 downwards.
AAAAAAAAAAACAACCCACAAACTTCATAGAGTTCTAGAGTTCTCCTAAATTAAAAAAGAATAGATATAGGGAAATATATGGATATATGTTTTAATCTATATCCATTTACAGATAGATAGCTGATAGGTAGGTAGGTAGATACATTTATCTATCCCATGATTAATTTGTTTGTATGGCCTTAAACATAATAATTTTAAAAGTTTTCCTGTATATTCTGGTTTATGAATTAACTCTGTCTTGGGAGGATATTTTACAGAGGTTTGTTCAACTGAAAAATTAACAGATTAAAGTTGATTAGGCACAAACAAAAATTCATCACAAATGCACAGAATTGCTCCAAGACAAATGGGCAGGCACAGGGTTGGATCCCAGGAATGCACTAGGTCCAGGTCCTGACATTTAATACAACTCCAAACTGCCTTTCATACCAACCTATCACTAATCTTCCTTTTATCCTTGCTATAGACTGTCAGTTTTGAATCCCAGTCAATCTACTATAAAAAATTCACATAATACTAGTAACAGCTCTGTGGTTTTATTTTCTCAGTTCAAAACAAAGCCACATAGAGACAGGGATCTCCTACACCAATTCCAAATTCCTCAGAAGGGCATGACTTGTGCCACTTTGGTCTTGTTCATTCCTAAACCAACTGTATTTCTGAGATGGGTAAAAGAAAACCTTAACATAAAATAAATTAAGCAGAGATTATTTGAATAAATAACAATTTAGGAATTGGGCAGCAGTTTGAGTAGTAAGCTTTAACAGAAGGCAAATAAAAGGAAAGCAAGGAAATTATTTGATAGGCTACAGCTAGACCTTTTTCTTATTTGGGTATGGTCTGATCAGAAATCCCTAGATATAAAACAATCGGCTATTTGTCTATTTGTTATAGGCAGAGGGTTTTTCTCCTTTTTGGTCAATTACAGGAAATGACTCCAAGTTAAGTTTCAGTTTGCTTACCTATCGCTGAGTGCAGGCAATCTCAAACTAATGGCATCCTTCTTATTTACTTTAAAAGAATGATGTCCAAAAAAAAAAAAAAAGAAAGAAAAAGAAAAAGAAAAAAGAAATCCACAATGAGTCCATCTGCTATAACCATGTGGTTTGTGGTTGATGAAAAAAGTCTTAAGACTTCTTTGAAGTCTCTGTGCCATTATGTATTGGAAGCACATGACTCACTTTTTGGGTTTTTGCTGGAGTTGAGAGTCAAGAGTTTGACTTGAGTCTCAGAAGACATGTTGGACTTGGAGTGGATTCTCAGAGTAAAACCAAATACATTTTTGCTTAGTGAGCTGGTCATTAACTTTTGAGTTCCAGGAGCAGAATGTTATGGCTTAAATATGAGGTGTCTCTTTGAAACTTCTTCATTGATGCAGGAATATACAGAGGTGAAAGGATTAGCTTGTGGAAAAAGTAACATACTTGCTCCATCCTAGCTTCAGTGAACTAAGTTGGTGTTAACTGTAGGCAGGAGGGGCATGGGAAGATGAGGTAGGTCCTTGGTTACTTTCCCTGGAACAGTTCACGTTCTCTGCAGTCCTTTCCCCTTTCCCTCTCTGCTTTCTGATCTCCATGAATGAAGCAGCGCTCCTCCAGTACACCCTTCCACATGATGTTCTGTTTCACTTGGGCCCAGAGCAACGGCCAACTGACCAGGGACTGAACCTCTGAAATCACAAGCCAAAATAAACTTTTGTTCCTCTAAGTTATACTTGTCATATGTTTTGGTCACATTGATGAAAAGCTGCCTAATACAAATGCCTAAATGGAAAAGATGAAAAGAACCTGATTGATCCATTGAGGACCAGTTCACCTGGTCTTCTCTGCTTTTAGACTCCTGAGCAGAAGACAGCAATGAGTAAACAGCAAGCTACCAACATGGGGGAGTAGTTTCCATCCACTCAGTGGAAATAGGATCCACAGAAAAACAAAATCTAAAACAGGGCATTGAGAGGATGGATGAATAATGTTTAATGATAAAGCTGCTGACTTTCTGGGCTCAAATGATGAAAACCTTACTCACACCCCTTGGAAAGTTATGCTAGTTGTGCTTAATATACTTATTCCATAGGTTAGACACCGTGCTGTCCACATCCCCATGCAATCATATTTCCTACAGTAATTTACTCAATTCTATCATTATTAGAATTTAGTTGTGCATCTGCAGGTGGAGGGTTGTTCTTGACTGTGAGAGTCCTTGGATTTCAATGGAACAATGAGTGCGAGGGACTGAGCAGAGTACATTGGAATTGAGCAGAAGATCAGTAACTTCTGTACCTTTGAATGTCTCATGATTTACTAGAGTAGGCAAGCACTAAACCCTACTTTCTATGTTTCTGCTGGTACTTTCTACAGAGTTACCCCACAGATGGTATTGTTGATGGACTCTCAATGAGTAGACAGACTCAAGACAATCTTACCCCTATCTTTATAAGACAGAGATGGGTGAAGAACAGATGGACACAGAGGCCACTCACTGGACCAGCAAAATGGACAGATAGCACATTTTTTCTCTTGTAATGATTTATTATTGTTATCATGGTGGAGTGGATTTTTAAAATTTTATCTTTGCATGAGCCTAAATGTTAACCTTGAGGAAAGATAACAGAATATTTCAACAATTTGAGATCCTTAATTTACTGAGCCAGACCAAAGAAGTAATATCATATGAAATACATCTTTTTCAATGAGAATTGATGGAACATAAATGAGTGGAAAACAGAAAAAAAGAACGCTTTTATGGTTTGAACACAAGGAGTTCCTCAAAATCTCATGACATAATGCTGCAATACAATTATGACAGCTCTAACTTAACCAGTGGATTAATACATTCATTTGATGGATTAAATATTTGAAAACACTACTGCCCTGGGTGGTAACTCCATGAAGGTGGATGTCTAGAGGAAGTCAGTCACTGGAGATATGCTCTTGGGGTGAATTTTTTACCTTGGTGCCTCATTCTCTCTCTCTCTCTCTCTCTCTCATCCACTCTTTCATGAGGTTAGCAGCTTTCCTCTGCCACGCCCTTCCACCATGTTGTTCAACCTCTGGAGTCCAGAGTAATGGACTTCAATGACTGTGGTCTAAACTTTTGAAACTGCGAGCCAAAATAAACTTTTCCTATTCTATATTGTTCTTGTCCTGTGTTAGTCATGGCGATGAATAGCTGACTAACACAAATGCTTTCTCTCTCTCTGTCTCTTTTATTCTATCTCTCTCTCTCTCTTACATGCGCGCACACACACACATAAGCAAATAGACCTCATACATTTTTGAAAGAACATGTTTAAAATAAATACAAGTTAGTCTAGAGAAAAAAATGAAATTATTATGTAAAATTGCCTTGATTCATAATTCTCTATTAAAATATTTATTAATAGCAATTGCAATCAATCGATTTATTGCTATGCATACACAATCATCTGATCTCCCATATAAATTAATTTTAATTGTGAGTTTCACAATCCTCCCTCCTTAAGGGGATGAAAGTCTGTATATCCACAGGGCATTTCTCCAGCCTGTTTTTAATCTTTATCTATAGATAGGGAGAAAATCGGAGGTGTTGCAATCTTGCAAACTGAAAGAGATCCTAAAAATGTGGAATCCTTCCCACCCTATCCCTGATCTTGGAAAGGAAGTCTGTACAACTTAGCAACCCTGGGGCTACTTCCGACTCCTACCTTGTGCCCCTACATCCACACTGGAAGGGCACTTGAGTTTATTTACTTTCTGAGATTTAACATCAGGCTGGTTGAGATTCAAAATGTTTATGCTCCAAGCAAAGGAACCTTTTTCATTGTTTGCCAATCTGTGTCAGATTTAATCTAGATCTGCAAACACCAGTGCATTTTCGATTCTGATGCAATTTCTTTAAATTTACCCTATAGAGGAGGCTTTTATTGTTGTTGTTTCTTTCTTCCTTTTTTTTCCTTCTTAGTAATCTAAGAGTAAAAAAAAAATCCCTGAACCAATTGGTCAATCGATTAACAAATTAACTGCTAAATAATGTATTGGGCCCTGTCTACATGGTGACAGGGTGCCAGAATAAAATATGTCTCTACAATACTTCTTTGAACACATGCCTAACAAAGCAACACTTGCTTTTCCTAACTAGTTTACACAAATGCCTAGAAACCAAATACAAAAACATGGACCGATAATATTTTATCATTCATACAAGCTGAACAGAAATGGGTCTTACATTGAGAAATGAACAAAACTCGTTTTCTTTCAAATTAAATTTTAATGTAGCAGAACTTTACATGATCCTTTGAACATAAATAAATGCAAGAAGACAACAAAATATTTTCCCCTGCTAATTATACCATTTATACGGAACATGGTGTAAAAGTACACAAGAAACAATGTTACTAAATAGACAAAAAATTTAGAGTGAAAGGGATTGGAAAGGGGGAGGATGACAGAGCATATAAAGAAGTTTGTGTTATGTAAGAATTATCCTCTACAATTTTTCAAGTCTTGGTTATTTACTTAAAGGCTTTAGTATGGAATAATGATGATATGAATAATCATCAGAAGCCAAGGCTGTGGCTTAGAAACCTAGTGAGAAAGGATGCAATATGGAAAAAAAAAATAAAGAAGGAACTGTATATTAAAATGAACATATTTAGGACTGCTCTTTACTGATAATATTCACACAACTTCTGCAAAGAACATCACAGAAGAGAACCAGGCTCTCTCCCTAACCCACATTCTCCATTCACTTGGGATTGTTCAGATTGATGGTTTTGATGGATGTTTGTGGACTAGGGCTGAAAGCAATTTTCAAATCACCAGTTGAAAGGATTTCCTCGGACTGGGGTTTTTAAGCTGTGTCTATGCAATTCAAAAAAAAAAAAAATCAGTTGACTGTTGAGACCTGGGTTGTGAAGGAGTTGGTTGGCATGCATAACCAGAAATAAAATTGAAATCATTGTCCTCTTTAGTAAGTTTTGATTTTATTCAGCAAGGACTATCGGCTCTTACACATCCAATCCTGTGTTACATGCCTGCTAGGGAGAAGGGGGGTTTCAGAGGGTCCTGTAGAATTCTGAAATATGTTGGAGATAAGACAAAATGATAAAAATACATGAGAAAAAATACCAGTCAGAATGTTTACTGTCATTGGTTTTTTGTATTGATTTGATCATCATAGTGGTATATTGTGCTAGGTTAGAAAGTGAACAATTTTGGAGTGAAACAGATTCAGAATTAAATAGCAACTTAATAACTATGTTTCCAAGAGGATACCTAGATTGCCCCATAACATTTCATTTGTGTGTGCTTAAAAGTATTATGATGTTAATCAGAAAGGGCAGAATTACCCAGCCAAAGGGGGAAGAATGATGTATGGACAGGAAAGCCTGCTGTTTAGAGTACCTCTTCCATTCAGGATATCTGTCAGTTCTGAAATTTGAGAAGTGGAACAATATTTTTGAAACCTCCTTGGACTGGGGATGGGGAGAAACAAAAACAGTGTGTGCTTATGCATGCATGTGTGCATGTATATGTGAGTGTGTGTAAAAGACAAAACTAGGGCTGGAGAAGTGGCTTGAGGGTTATGGTACTTGCCTGGCATGCACAAGGATGGGGGTTTGAACCCCAAGCACCACGTACACAATAAAGTATAGGAGCAACGAAAAACTAAATAAAAATTGATTTTCTTTGTCTCTCTGTCACACTGCCCCTCTCTTTCAAAAAATAAATAAAAGACAAAACTAATATAAGCAATAAATACCTCAAGAGGTGATCAAGAAAGCAAAAGCACAAAGAACCAATATCAGAAATAAAACATGGAAATTTATTGTACATTTTGCAATATTTAAAATTATTGCATTGGGATATTATAAACAGGCAGACAAAAATACTTTTGAAAATTTAGATAAAATGGGCAACATTAAAGAAAAAAGTAACTCACAAAATGGATACAAAAAGTAGTTTTTTAAGAAGTTGATTCCATAATTAAAATTCACCAAAAAGAAAGCTCACAATGAACACAAAAATTCAATGACTGAATTTTTAACAAACAAACAATAAATAATATCTGTCTTAACAGGATTCAGGAGATGCTACTATTAAGAAATGCATTTATAAATTTGGTCCAATGACTTTATTAAAATATTTAAAGGCATGCCACTGGATAGACATTGATATAATTGATGGAAATTTTGATTTTAGACTATGCTAGAAAAGTCCAAATTATATGCTACAAATCAGAAAGACCAATATTAGCAGTTAGCTAGGTATTTAAATTAACAACTCATACAAGAACATAGGAATGAAAAAGAAGTTCAACATTATAAACAGGGAATTGAGAGTTAATATTGAAATGAGGCATTACTATACCCTCACTAATGTCTGAATTTGTAAAGAATAACATTGCAAAATAGTAAGAGGAATCTATCACATAGCAACTTTTCTACGGTACTAGTGGAAATGTACTTGTACAACTCCTTTGTCAAACTGTTTGGCATCTTCTAGTAAAGTTGGAGTTATACATTCCCTGAAACCTGGCAATATCATAAGTATAAACTCAACAGAAATCTGTGAACTTTCACAGCAAGGCCGGTGCACAAAACATGTTTGGAATAGCACCTCCACGAGAGATGGAACATGGACAATAACTTTAAAAGGTAGAATGGACAAATAAATTGTGATAAGTCACAAAATAACTGGCATGCACAGAAAATAAATGGACTATGGCTAAAGCCAATGGCATGTATGAGTCTTACAAAGGTATGTTGAGTCAAAGACATCAATACAAAATTACAAATGTTGTGAGATATCATTCGTGTACTTTTCCAAACATAAACATGCAAAACTTTACTGAGTTATGGTCATGTAATAAAACAATAAGGAGAAATGTACTAGCATCATGCTGGATTTAAGATCAGAGGAAGAGAGGCACAGTGGTTGTTAGGGGAATGGACAATTTTTGGATTTGTGTCCAATTCTATTTATTTACCTGACCTGTGTTTTGTTAGACAGGTATTTATATTAGAATAAGCTATCATACTGTAATAAAATTTTTCACATTTTTAAATAACTTTGTATGTGTGTGCCACTTATAATACACATATAATTTGAAGTATTTTTTTAAGTTTCAAAGTTATATGGTAGAAGGCTCTGAAATCCTAGGATTTCTTTTATATAAGATTCAGATAATAAAAATTACTACCTAAGGTTTCTAAGATATCTGAATAAGATAAATTACCTGAAACAGAAAATAATCTTGTATTACAAATGCAATTTCTTATATAGGTGAAGAATTCTCTTTTTAAAGAGGAAAACAGGTAATTTCAGATCAATGTTAAGAACTTAATAAGACTCCTAAAACTCATGAAATAAAATTAAGAATCAATAAGTGGGATATCTTCTAATAAAGTTTATACACAGAAAAAGAAACAAGAGAGTGAAGAGAGAGCCTAATAATGGAGTAAGCCGTTGCCAGCCACTCCTCCAATAAGGCATTAATAACCAGAAAATATAAAGAACTTAAAATTCTTAATACACATACACACAAAAGCCAAATAATCCCATCAATAATTGGACAAATGAATCATAGAAACAGTTCTCAAAAAAGAAATATAAATGGAAGACAAAAGGAAAAATCGTTTAACATCTCTTGCAATCAGCTAAATACAAATCACGAAGTTCAATAAGATTTCATCTCACTCCAGTTAAAATGGAAGTCATCAAGAATACAAATAACAAAAAACATTGGTGAGGATGTAGGGGGAAACGTACGCTCATGTGTTATTGGTGGAATTGAAAATTAGTGCGAGCACTCTAAGAAGCAGTATGGAGATTCCTTAAAAGACTAGGAATGGAACCACCATACAACCCAGCTATTCCACTACTTGGTATTTATCCAAAAGGTAAAATCAGCACACTGTAAAGGTACTTGCATACCAATGTTCATAGCTGTGCTTTTCACAATAACCAAGTTATGGAACCAGCCTAGACACCCATCAAAAGGTGAATGGACAAACACAAGGTCATATACATGCACACAACAGAGTTTTACTCAGCCATAAAGAAGAATGAAGTTGTGACATTTCCTACAAATGGATGGAACTGGAGAACATCATGCTAAGGAAATAAGCCAAAGTACAAAAGTGAAGGGTTAGATTTCCTCTTGTATGTGGAAGCTAGAAATAAATAAGGAATTTAGAAAAGGGGGCCTCATGAAAATAGAGAGTAAAACATAGGAGTAGAGAAAGGGAATCAAGGGCTAGAGAAGAGAGATGTAAAGGGAAGAAACTGTGGATATAAAACTGATCAAATTATGCCAATTGCGTCTATGAATATGTCACAAAAAATTCTAATTCTGTATATAATTATGCACCATTTAAAAATAATAAATAAATAGAAGGAAGACCAAAAGAGTAGAGGAAGGGTAGCAAGAGGAAAGGGAAAGGGGAAATACCAGGGATTGAAATGGAGCAAATGGCATTATATGCATTGTTTTTTTTTAAAGAGAGAGGGGGAGAGAGAGAGAGAGAGAGAGAGAGACAGAATCAATCAATTTTTTCCTTGCTTGGACACTTGGATGTATACATGGTGCTGGAGTTTGAACTCGTGTATTGTGCATGCATCATGAGGCCATAACCACCAAGCCATCAGTCCAGCCCCACGTTATATGCATTTATGAAGTGTCAATATGAAGCCAACTGGGGTTGGAGCAGTGGCTCAGCAGTTACTGTGTTTGTCTGGCACGCAGGAGGACACGGGTTTGAACCCCAGCACCATATACGCAACTAGGTGCTCGAGCAATGAAAACCAGATGAAAAACTAAACAAAATTGAACCTCTCTTTCTCTCTCTGTCCCTCTTTCTCCTCAAAAAATGAAGCCAACTTTTATCTATAATTACATTGCACTAACAAGAATATTGAAAATATGGATGAGTTGTATATACTTCCTTTGCTCAATTTTAAAGCTTATTCATTCAAGCACGTGCTTGAATGAACATCTATCTCAAGTATGTGAATGAGGATTCCTGTGTTGGATAGAAATAGATCTGGAGGCTCATCATATTTCACAGAGAATATAATATTCTATGGAACATGAAAAGTTTCCTAAGCCAACTTCAGAGCAGTCTGAAAGGAAAATTTTTCATCCAAGACCTTGATTCTTTATTTAGCAATTGGGACATGAAAAAAAGGCAAACAGTTTGGAGCTATGCGATTATTTTTGTCATCCTTTTCATTCTCATGTGCCACAAAGACTCTATCAGAACATCCTCTGGCATTTCTATGTCCAGGATTCCATCACTCTCCCTGTCTCCACTCTTCCCAAATACTATCACTTAATAACTATTTTGGGGGGGCTACCAGAGATTGAACCCAGTGGTGCTTAACCACTGAGCCACATCCCCAGCCCCTTTTATATTTTATTTTGAGGGAGAGTCTAAGCTGCTTAGGACCCTTCAAAAACCAAATTCAGAACTGATCCATTCTCTCGGAACTAGCTAAAGAGGAAATGAAAGGTCCATGCTGTGATCTGCAAGGTCCTTGTTGGTTCCTCCACACAGCCCTGCACCCCTGCTTCTCTCTTCTATGGTGGGTTCTTCTTGCTCTTCCTCAATGCAAGCCATTGCACTCTTCCCTCTGGATCTACTCATTACTGCTTTATCTCCCAGTTCATTTTCCCCTAGGTATATGTATCATTCATTCCTTCACTATCTTAAGTCTCTACACAAATATTCCCTTATCAGATATGACTGCCCTGACCACCTGCCTAAGTTTAGGATGCGAGTCATCTTTAACTCACTTTATCCCCCTTTACCTAATAAATTTTCACCACTGGACACTCTATGCACTGATTTTCTAAGCTGTTTACTGTCTGCTGCTATGACAAGAGCAAGTAAGTTTTTCTGTTTTATCATCTTCACTATTGTGTCAGTGTTTAAAATAATAGCTGGAAGATGGGGTTTGTCCCCCAAAATGGGTCAAATGAATGAATCTAGCGTGAATTTCAAGCTGTAGAAGAGCACAATTCAGAATTCATTGAAACCCCAATTTATCCACAGTTAGGACTTTTCCATAGCTTTGCATCCAAGAATTCCAGATTTATGTACTTCAGTTCAAATCACCCACTTATTCTCTTCATTTGTGTGTGCATGCACACACACACACAAATCTACCTTTTGGTAATCATGATGTAGATTTATACTCAAAAGTAATAAACATCCAAGTCTCAAAATGTTAATAGCTGTCCAAGATGGTAATGCTGTCTCAAGGAGTGACCATTTAATGAATTGCCATGAACCAAAGGGTCAATGAGGTCCTTCCCAGATGTATAATGCTATTTCAACTTGCTCACAAATGAGCAAATTATTATTAACCAGCAGATTGCATACCTTTATATTTATGTAAAACTGATTTGGGGAAACTATACAACTGGGAAGTGTAAGAAAAGTTTCTACAGTCTGTCTTCCTGAAAATAAAGCCATTTTAGGGTCATTACTACATGATGTTAGAGCATCTAATTTTCAACTTTTTTCCCCTGATATTTTTTTTAAAAGCAATACAGGTATTTTGCCCCAGGAAGCTTGGTTGATAAGCAACTTCTTGGCTTAATTTAACATCATTTGAGCAAATGAAATGTTTTAAGTTTCTAGGATACGGTTCCTCCAATCTATTCCAACCTAGGTGATTCTTAAATATTGCCTTATTTAAAATTAGGAGATATTGCATTTTTTGATTAAAATGTTTACTCTGGAGAAATCTTAGCAAGCTCATTCCATAAATATTGTGAAAAATTGTGTTGACATTGTCATAGCTTAGAATATGAAACATCCTCTGACCCAACATTCTGATTTTCATCCTGGAAACCTCCTCTGACTTTTGCTGAAAATGACTTGCCCCTTGCTTTTTAAACGTGATTCTGAATTTATGGTAGCAGCAAGTTCACACAAGTGTCTTCTCAATCCTTTGCTTTCCTTCTGCTTTCTAGTCCCTCTTTCCTCTTATCTGTCTTCCTCCCTTCCCCCAAGAGCTTTATTCCCCTTCATTTGTTTCCCCATACCTTCTTTTTCCTTTCTCCTTGTATTTTCACAATCATTATGAAGAGATTCATTCTGAAGTGCATATTTAAAATAATGCGTACCATAGATAGGGTAATAGCTAAAGCTATGTGTAATATTCTAGAACCTCACACTAAGTTTTTTTTTTTAAAGAGAGAGGGACAATGAGAGAGAGAGAGAAAAAAAAAGAGAGAAACCATTTCTATTTAGTTTTTCATGTGGCCTTCATTTCTCTGAAACTTTGTTGTGTACATGGTGCTGGGGTTTGAACTTGTGTCCTTGCGCATGCCGGGCAAGTGCCATAACTGCCGAGCCACTGCTCCAGCCCCCTCACCCTGAATTCTAAAAGCAATTTTCACAGTGCCTTTATGTAGCAAAACCTTGCACGATGTCCATGACAACTCTTTTTGGTGAATCAGGGCATGCTACTTATCTTTTCCTCTAGGGCCTTGACTCTCCTCTGGAGAACTCATAAGAATTTCATGGAGAAATCCTTATAAACAGATTGTAGGGCTTCAATCTAGACCCTACTAAATCACAACCTTTACTGAAGACAATACTTATAAAATTTCAGGTATCTTCCTGGGCACTAAAGCAGACCCTAACATGGTAATTGTGAAAAGACTATTTTTCTTTTCTTTAGAGATTGAACATTAAAAGAGCCCATGGGATTTTTGTTGAAATAAGGTAATATTCTATTTCTTTCGCAGACAGCTTGATTTTCAACACTTTTTTATGTACCTCTATCAATATGACTACTTGACATGCACAGTCCCATTAAATTCATGTTGAATCCTCCATCACTTTAATAACATATATGTGACAGGTCAACTTTATAACATAAGAAAAGGTTTATTTAGACCACAGTTTTAGAGGTTCTAAGTCCCATATCTGGTTGCCCCTTTTTTAATTTCTATTTCTGTCTGATGAAGGTCTAACTACATCATGGTGGGAATACCTGTGGGAGTTAGGGATCACACCCCAAAACAGGAAGCCAGAGATTAATTCTGGGTCAAGCCCTGACTTTTATAACGGATCACTTGTGCAAGGATTCATCAGGGTCCCATGATATGTACTTTAATTTCTTATGAGATGAGTTCCCTCAGTGACCTAACAACCTCTTTCTAGGTACAACCCACCTCTTAAAGATCCCACTGTCTTCCACTTTTGCCACATTTTGTTGCTGTTTGCCCCCAAAATATGAACCTTTATGGGAAGAAATGACATCCAAGCCATATCAAGGCTTCTTGAGGAGCATTGATACCATGAAGGAGAGTGACAACTGCGTGAGGGGTGACCTGACCCCCAGCCATGTACCAAATTTGCCCTGGAAATCATTCTATCCACACCAAAACCTTGATTTCACATTTGAGGACACTTGAGGTGTAGGGACACTGTGACATGCTCAGTGTCAAGAGACTCGGTAATCACATGGCCTGGACCAAATCCGGGATCAGATTTCCTGCAGAGAGCCCTTGTCACGGCTCCACACAACTCCCATGGACACCTGAGTGCCCTTCAGGTAGCTGCGGTATCAGGTCCTTTCTATGACCATCTTGCTTTGTCTCTGCTATTCTCCTGGACGTTTTGAATACCCTGAGAGAAAATGTGTATTCGTTCTCTTCACTTTGCATTTGTTTCTATACTTGCTTCAACTCTGTGAGTGTGATTCCTGCTGCTATCTGTGAGGGGCTTCCTTCTTCCTAACATTTAAAATATCTTTGTATAACTCAGACAGCGATGCACAATTTCTCTACTGAAATTCAAAACCCAACCAAGCTGACCTCATTTCAAACTAAAACCAAATCTTAAGCCAGCCAGTTTAATTCAAACCATTCTTTTACATATTTTATTTATTTATAAGGAAATGATATTTTTTTGCTTTGGATATTTTGTATCTGTAAGAGAGACTTAAGGTGGTAATGAGAAAGAAGCATGATAATGGCTTATATTTGCACACAACTTCACAATCCTAACGCTTTCTGTAAACAACATTCCTCCTAGTAATATCTGGTGAGGATACTGGGAAAATTGTGTGACACCCCCCTTTGCTGCATACATGCACAAACATGCACACACACACACTCACACACACACACACACACACACACAAACAGGCTATTGAGTCTTTCAAAGGTGAAAGAAACAAGTCGCCCCAAAGGTCTAGGTTGGTAAGAGCACATACTCCTGCACATGCAAAGTCACACACACTCACAGTTAGTCCTATTTATCTTGAAATCTGGACACATAGTATAACATGAGGAAGATTGGGTTCTCTCTTAATGGATCAGGTTTCTACACCTCTCAGTTCACCTAGGAAATTTACCAACTAGCACTTTGATATTAAATCCTTCTAAAAAGAATACTAATGACCAAATAACCTGGTAAGATGTAATAGGTTTATTCCCTTCTAACAGCATTTCTATATTCTTGTAGCTACCCTTCCTTACTTCGAGGGAATCATCTTCCTCAGCTCAGGGACACATTCTGGTTTATAAGTGAGTCAAGGTATTTGGGATTTCCATGTTAGTGGTTCGTTTAGGAATGTGTTTCTCACCTACTTCCACTGAATAAGAAATTGGAAGAAATCCAAGCAAACACTTTTGGCAAGGTTGTCCTTGCTTCTAAAATAGTTACAAGAGAGAGATCATCCTCCTTCTTGTTGACTTTAGGTGTAAAGCCTGGAACAGATGAAATCATTTTGGTCCTTGACTGAAGGAGGAACAGATTTTCCACTGGATTTTCTGGTACTTGATTCCAAACAACCTGCCTTCATTTAACACCCACTCTTTCCGAGGAAAATTCCTACCTAGATTTATTTTGCCAGGTCCAGATCTCAGCATATCACTGTTGAGCCTTACGTAGGCCCAGAAACAAGATTAAAAAATGTCTAATTGTTCCCATCAAATTACCCTGGCAGAAATTTAGAGTGAGCAATATCAGGATACTGAACCATGGAACTCAATTGAAATGTCATGTAAATTAGGTGTTGAGAGCAGCAAGGTAGACTCCCTCTGATCTCCCAGTTACTCATGAGTTCAGACTATGGAAAATCAATGGCAGCTATGTGGATGTGAAGAAAGAAAAATGGCAGAGCTACTGCATAGCAGAGAAAGATACACACAAGAGCAAGAAATGCATGGCACATAGTAGGTACTCGATCAATATGTGAGTTGATTTCTAGTGTTGAATGACAGTTGTTTACACTTTTTTTTAATAGATGCTTTAATGTATACTGTAAAGTAAACTCTGAGAACAAAAGACAGCTACTTTAAAAATAAGATTCCCACTTCTTGGCTTCACCAAGGGTTTCTGAAGATAGACTCTGGGCTGGCAATTTATTTTGTGATCTGACTCTCATAGTCATGACCAATTCAAGCTGACCTTCGGAGGCATAGGTTTGCATTCTGTCCGTTCCTGCTCTTCCAGTGAGGACACAAGCAATTCCTACAGTATATTCATTAAAAATTTCTCTTCAAAGGCTGGAGCGGTAGCACTTGTGTATGCCTGGATTCGAAGCCCAGCATCGCATACGCAACCAAGTGTTGGAGCAAAGAGAGTCAAATGTAAAACTAAAATAAAGTTGATTTTCTCTTTTTTTTATCTCTCTCTCTCACTATTCCTCTACTTTTTAAAAAAATTCCATCTCTTTAAAGTATACTGCAAGAACATCATACATAATTTTACTTCCATAATACCAAAGAAATAGACAACATTAAAGATGAAGCCTACATATATAGGAAATGAGTATTAAATTTTTCCATCTATGAACTAAAACTAAATTATAAGAGAGTAACAAATGTAGCCAAAAATACAATTTTGTCTTAAGATCTGATTTGTAAGAGAGTTAATAATCATACTCAGTATGAAACGAGTTAAAACATTGAAAATTGACGTATAAAAATTTCACTTAATTTTAAATTGGTGTATGTTTTTGGTTCAAATCACACCCTTATTCATATGGAACCACTGTATTTGTCCCTACCTGAGCAGTAATAGGTGTATCTTTATATATCTTCCTAAAGGGTATTAGAAGCAAGGACAAATAGAAAAAAGGCCGTAAAAACTCATTTAATATCTAACAACCTCCCAAAGTTCGCACTTGCAAAAACCATCACTTCAAGGATTATAGCTTCAACATATGAATTTGGAAGACACACATTCTTAACATTCTTTATTTGGCAGAGTTGTATCTCTCCAAATTGTTATATTTGTAAAATATTTATTAAAATCCTAACTATGAAGATTAAAAAAAAACTGCATGATGATGTCCTTTTAAATTGTGTAAACCTCGTTTTATGTAATAGTGTCACTGAACAAATAATCAGTTGGTTGAGGAAGATTAGTGGCTGTAATTATTTATTCATTTTAATGTTTGTTATTAAGCCTTCCTTTTGCTATTTGTGACCATTATGTGAAGAAAGATCAATACGAAGAAGATGAGAAAGTGCAGAGATGATGGTTAATTATTAGAAAGGAGAAAGGTAGGCAGATGCCCAGCTCCCTGCTGATAATCCCCTCTTCATCTCACAGTGTTTCTCAAGCTGATATTTTCCTCAGCTTGATACAATACAGAAAGATAAGCTGCTGGCTAGGTCCTTCCCCACAGGTAGCCATCTTTCTTCCCCTGGGGTGGATTTTGAATCTGTCTGTCATGGGTCCTAATGCTCAGAGCTTCACCTAGAAAGTAATGTGAGCTCAATACATCCTTGATGCATGACTAATAAATGAACAAGACACTCATTGGAAAACATCATATCCTGTCTAGAGGATTCAAATTCTTATTAGCATTTTAAATGCCCTGAGAAGGTCTGCATTCAAGCAGCTTAGATAGTCTAAACAGGACCATCAAATTGATTTTTTCCCATGTTTATGGGTTATGCTTCAGAGAAACATGTTGAGAAACATTTTTCACATTATTCTTTCCAATTGTGATATATAATTCTTTTCTTTTCCTAAAGAAATGCCTTAGAATCAGGTGAAAAAATAAAGCAGTTTCCAGCAAGAGAAGTTACAGTCCAAACTGACATGGGCATTAGCAGCTGTCTGCCTGGTGATTCTACAAAATTGGTCCTTTTCAAAAATTTCAGAGGCCACCTTCACCACTCATGTGAATCCTTCTATCAACTCACACTGGATTCAGAACCATGGAATATCATATGTTCCTAGGAAAGGACACAGGAAGGAAAGTATCTTCAACATTTGAAAATATCTTGGGACACACACATGCACATAAAGACAAGAAAGAAATTCACTTATCTAAGATTCCCAGAAACACACTGATTATATTAATCATTACTAGGTCCAATATGTTTCTTCTTATAGACCTTTGCTCCTATTGCTCCACTGTTAGCCCTACTATGCATTTGCTACCGGTCTCTCCTTAAACAGGCACTTACCCATCTTTTCACTCTATGGATCTGATATTGGTTATATCTGTGGACTCAGTTTATGACCCAACTGTCTTTTTATTACTTTTTAAAGCTGATGCATTGAAAACAAAAATCGAACACATCATGGAATTACCATTTGATGTTTTAATATGTGTATATTGTGTAAGGTTTAAATCATAGTGAACATAAATCTCTCTTCAAGCATGTATTGTTTCTTACTAACAAAAGCATTCAAAATACTTTCCTTTTGATTTTTTTGAAAAGCGAAGTACATGATCCATATTTGTTTACCAATAGTTCCCTTATGTATAATATAGCACAGTAGGACTTCTCAATGCTATTTAGTGGTAATTTAGTACTCATTGACTTTTTACTGCTATATAGCAGTAACTTAGTACCCATTGATCAGTTCCTCCCCAATCTTCCCTTCCTCTTTTTCTGTCTAACCTCTGTTAAGCACCAGTCTACTCTCAATTATTATGAAATCATTTTATTATATTCCCAAGATAGGTACATTACATATTTTTATTCTATATCTCACAGTTTATATATGTGACTTTAAATCATTAAAAATCAAATTAATATTTTATAAATTGACCTACATAATAAATCAAAGTCATGGTGTAAATTTAACCCACATGGATTATGTGTGTACAGGAGGGTGGAATGACTCCAACCTCAGAAGAAAGACATTGCATAGCTTTTCCCCAGATTTCTTCATACTGATACAAAGAGAGACCAACACATGGAGTAGCTTCCTCTTTTATCAAACAGACAAGTAGAATCTTCTTTGGACTCAGGAGAAGAAAGATTCAAACAATTATAAAATTCAAATATCACTTCTAAAAGTTCTGTTTTAAAATATTAAAATCTTATTTATTTTGGTGCTGGAGAGGTGGCTCAGTGGCAGAGCACTTGACTGGCATGAGAGGACCCAGGTTCGTTCCCCTGTACCATACACATAACTAAGTGGAGATAAAACAAAAATAAGATTTTAAAAACCTCTTTTTTCTCTTTCTCTATCACTCTGTACTTTTGAGGGGGTGGGGGAAGTTACTAGGAATTGTTTGAGACAGGGTCTTGCCAAGTTGCTGTGACTGGCCTCAGATTTGAGATTCTCCTGCCTCAGCCTCCAGGGTTGCTGGGAATTGCAGGCATGCTACACTGCACCCAATATAAAATTGTTTTTAAATGCTACAGTAGATCTTTGGCAGCAGGACCTACATGCAGTTGTGTACTGAGATGTATAGTGGTCCTAATCTGTCTTGATGCATGATTTTGATTTTACTCAGCAACATTAGCTGCCTCAGAGTGAGGAACAGAGATGTGGTGTATATTATGAGGAATATCCAAAGGTATAAACTATGTACCTTAGGAAAAATCAAGATAATGCTTCCATTTAATACTTGTTCTTAAACACTGGAATTTTTTTTAAATGGGCCTATTCAATTAGACAGCAAAACAAAGAAGTTACTCCTCTGTTCTTGGCTAGTCACTTGAATTTCAAAGCATCAATAAATATTCTGTTCTGCAACAAAACAATAATAGTACCTGTCTCTTATGATTTTTGTGTGCATTAATAACACAACCTATGCAAAGTTTTAAATGTTGCACCAGCCTCAAGGTAAGCATGATTAAACCTGAACTTTGTTTTTATCATACAAATCACCAGCCATTTGATTTCTCAGTGACATAATGAATGAAGATGATCAAGCTAGGTAAATAATAAGAGAAAAGAGTGTCAGTTTAAATAATCAGTAAATCATGTTAAAACTACTCATTTAATTGCAAGAGGTTTAAAATACTAAATATCAGATTTACTGGATACTGATAGGTGCCTCCTTCCTTGGCTCCATAGTCTGTTAATATGTTGTTTTATATGTCACTAATTGTACAGTGACATCATTTTGACTGTGCTAACTTTGACAAATAAACTCAACTGACTAATATAAATGCTATTTTTCAGAATAGGTAAGCATGTTTGTTTCTTGTGCTTTTAAAAGTATAATGATGTTTATTTGGATTTTTCCTTTTTATCAATCTTTACCTTATTCACTTTTTGTTTTTCTAGCCTTTTTGTTTTAGTAAATGGGTGCACACATTTAAGGCTGGAAAATTGCAAAGGAATAGGGGAGTGCTTGCTTTCTGTGGTCCACAATGTTCATTTTGTTTTTAACAGAGGACTGAGTTGTGCAGCAAACAGAAATTATTTTGGCAAAGCTGTGAGGTGAAGAATCTAAATTCTTTTTGTTATCTTTGCTTATGCCCTTTTTTATTAAGTGATCAGAATCTAGGTTCATTTTTTTTGTGACTGATTTCACATGGACATGGCTTAATCTTCCTTTCATACTCGTGGTGTTTCTGGTAGATCTCATTGTCTTCCCAACATTTAAGTTCTAAAAAGTCAATTTCCTTTCCATTTAAAATCTCAGTCTCATGTCGGATTGAATGCTCATATCCTCCTGCCCTCCCTGAGGCAGAGATGGACTTGAGCCCTAACAGTTGGGAGCATAGAAAAGTGTGAGTCCACCAGATTGACCCTGCATTTCTTCTTCTGGTCTCTGCTGCTTATCTGTGAATAAGAGAGAAAGGAGAAACTGAAACTGGACAGAATAGGTCCCTCCGGTGCCTTAGTGCATGAGGTATACAAATGCTCCTTCTACCCCGTGACTTTAGTGTGAGTTCTTTGGGGAACTTGCTGGACAACTCATTCTCCATCCATGCTATGGGTGACTGGGCTTTCCTGCACCAGGCTCTGTAAGAATTCTCCACAGCTCCTTACTCATAAAATTTTCTTGTCCAGTTCTTTTAAGATTGGATACTTGCAAAATAGCTCAAATATAACTACCTTTCATATGTCTCTTTTAGCTAAAAAAAAAAAAAAAAAGGAAAAGAAAAGAAAAAAAACCCCCAAAATATATTTGCCTTTTTTGCCAACCCAAGTATCAGGATATTTACCTGTTCATTGATGCTCTTTATCTCCATTCTGCAATTCTAATTCTTTCTCAATTAAGAGCCTTCTCATATGTATATCCAGTGCAGTAAAAAAGAAAAGGTAACCTCCTGTTCTTACTATGTCTGATTCCCTTTTAAACTTTGCACCCCCCTGGTTTTGTGGGGAGAGATATATTCTCCCCATTTCTGTGGCTTAAAGATGATATAGAAGAGTCAGCTCACTTTTCTCCCTACTCTTCTAGACAATCTCTGTGAACTCATGCAGGCTGAAGGAGGAGAAGGGAGGGGTGTGAGAGGAGGTGAGCTGACCTTTCTCTCCTGCTTCTACCTTAGGCCTGGAAGGTTTTCCATCATCCTCATGGTATATTATGACTTTATTTCTCTTCTTGAAGTCATTTGCCAACTCTAAGATTATAGACAAAGTCTTACTCAATATCCCCATGAACATTAAATAAGCAAATACAGAAATCCTATATGCTAACACACACACACACACACACGCACACATATGTATATACATACATATGTAAATATAATTATTCCTGTACATATATATAGTTTATTTACTCATATTTTTCATTTATAGAAAAGAGTTCTCTGCTGAACATTATCCTGTTGAATTCTTGTAACTTTCAAATGTGAAGAGATAATGAAATCAAAGCCATAGGTTAGTATTTAGCATTTATATAACACATGTGTTTTTGCAAAGTACTTTAGAATAATTTAATCCTTAATCCCCATAACAGCCCTCTGAGGGAGGCCCAGTTATCATTCCCTTTATGAAAGTGGAAACGGAGACCTGGAAAGGTTTCCTGATATGCTATACGCCTGACTGGTGGCAGCCACCGATTAAAGCACAAGGGTCTTGACTTGGAGGAGTGTTGCTCATCCTTTGGGCCCTAAAGAATGAGATTTCTTAATAAACCCGTGAGTCATGGAGAAGAGGCATAGACTGACTATGATTTTACTAGGCTGTTTCCACTGCATCTCATTGATGGCTTAAATCATCTTACTGCGGCTGAACCCTTTTCAGCAATAAAATAAAAAGTGTATTAAGTGCTAAATTCTGCCCATAACTGGTATTTCTCATTGACTGCAAGTTTATGGAAGTTGTCAACTTCAGAGACCAAACTTATATGAAGGCACTCCAGCCTCTGTAGGTAGATGAATTGATCTAGTCAGAAATGACAAGGATAAAATTAACAAATTTACCAATCTCTTGGAGCTGAGGCTACATTTGCCAGTTTTCATACCCTGCTACCATCTCCCTACAAAACTGCAGAGTTGAAGCATCCATCTTCTCACCTGCAGGCATGGTTACCTGGATGTCTCGGTTTTAGATACAAACTTGAGGTCACCATAGCAACCAATTAGTATTTATGTTGCCAAGACAGTGTGCAGAGAAAGGGGGAAGCAGGATGTGCTTGCTCTATTTTATGTGATCTCAATGGAGAAAGGATAAAATGCTGATTCCAGTTTCCAAATTCCCTCTGACTTCCCTTATCCTAATTCATATTCACATCTATCTTTTTCCACAGGTAATCTATTTGGTGGCAAAGCACTTATGGTATCTAACAGCTTATTCTACAGTTGTTAATAGTGCCAGAAAGAAGTGAGAAAGAGTTAAATAATTATATTTCCTGGCATGCTGACCTATTATAGAAGCCTTCTATCCCAAACAGCTCTAGGATTCAAAATCTAAGCTTTTATCCTAATATTTTTCAAAGAACATTAGCCTCAAGTTACATACCTTCTTCTTGTCCTCTAACAGAATGTAAGCACGTGTCTTGGTTGGTTTTCATTCACTGTATGGCCTCATTTTTCACTTTCTTGCTTTAATCATAAATATCCTGAGAAACAGAAAGAGTATTTCATCATAGAAAGAATGGGTCATAGTTAGGTCCAAATCCCAGCTTCAACACTAATCAACAATAGGGTCTCTGGCAAGCTGTTAAGCTTCCCTGACTTTCAAACAAACGTAGGAGTTTATTTCCAGAGCTAGTGATTGTTTCAGGATTTTCCAAGTATTCATTAAAATGTACGAAATAATTCAGAATAAAGTAACAGTGTGTGTGTTTGTGTGTGTGTGCTATATTGATTAGTTTGTTCCTTTTCAAAACTATAGTTTTTGGAGTGGGAAATTATGTCTAAACTTTTCCTGGAATGAATCTGTAGCACCACCAGAACATGTGCCACAAAGCTTCCACAATTATATGGCTATGTGGATATCACAATATCACCAATCACCAGTGGGACTTCAGAAAATCCTCCAAGCAGCACAACTTCTCCCCTGAAACAGTTCAGCACTTTCTGGAAATAATGAAATAGACTAAGAAACTATTACTCTAAAAAGCTAAGTGTCTATGCAGTTTGGATAAATTGAATAAAGAATTAAAATTTCCTTTCCATGCAATTTGTTGTAGACTGTTTTAATGGCAAATAAATAGTAAAAGCCCTGTTTGTAGACCATATAGGAAATGGAGACATCTTTTTGGTTTGGTCTGTTTGACTTTAGTTTCTTTTGACAAATCAAGTAAAGGAATTGGTCAAATGAATTGATAAGTATTTAAATGAATCTTAGTTCCTGTCTTAATTTCACCACATAGGTTTCCCCAGATTGCTGCCTGCATATCTACGCCAGCATACTGTTTCCTCATCCATCATAAGTATCTATGGCTCTGTTCTTCCCATGAGTTATCTCCTCACTTTTACTATAAATTCTTATGTCAGCCCCAAATGCCACCTTTCCTGAATCCATTTTCTGTTCCCCTTTACCCTGCTGTCTATGAAAGCATTATTTTAGATGTTAACATGAAGAATGTTTATTAAATGATTGCCAATGCCAAAGAAATGCCAGTAATAAACAAAACCAAATAAAGTCAAGCTTGAGTTAGAGAATGAGATAGAGATAGAGAAGAATCATCCACACTGTTATTTTGCTAGGTAATTTCTCTTTCAATTTTTCTTCCTGTGTACAATGAACCTCAATGCTTTACCATTTAATGTATGCACACATACTGTGTCTCTGTGTGTGTGTGTCTTTTAATTGGATAATTAGAGAGGCAGAATGGTAAACAAAGCATATAATACTTATTTCTACCAGCTATGTATATGACAGGTTTTCAAAATCGTCATTCCTTACAATAATTTAGATTACTTTGGTCAAAGACTAAATATTATTGAATGCCAGATTTTTTCTGAGTTTTTTTCCTTTCAGAAGTAAGTAGTTATATCTCATATAGAACATTTCTCATCTAAAGACCAGCTAGTCTGAATCTAGAAAAATTCTTCCTTTCTAAATATTTAGTGAGAAAAATATGCTGGAATTATGTAATTATACTCAAAAAAATAAAAGGCATTTTTTGCCCATGGAAATCCTCATAGATCTATTATGAAATTAAATCCAGGAAAAATAATTCAAAAGAATCAAAAGTAACAAATACATTTTAATACCCATGATGTGAAATTCCATTTGCATGACATTATAAAATAAGCAAATATGAATATTAAGCAGCCCCTTGCTTTAGGAACTAGTAAATCATTTGAAATCTAGGATTAAACAGGGGAACAGTTGAATAGTTCTAATAAGTGAAAATATGTACCCAAGATAGGTTACCAGCCCTCTAAGGCTAAAGAATAGATGGTATGAGCACTAAATAGATACATGCTCAGAGGTGGGAAAAATAATTTCAAATGAGTAGTGTGCAATCTATTCATCCCTTACAAGCATTTCTTAAAATTGAACCATGTACTCCCTCAGAGAAAACTCTGTGGAAGGAGAGGATTAGAGCTTGGTTTCCTGGTACTCAGACTGTATGTACCAATAGCTTGGAACTTATCACTGAATACCTTGTACTATCATTTATGTTTTTAGAAGTATAAATAATACAACAGTGGCAATAATAATAGCTAGAGTAGCTAGATATTATGCAAAGGGTTCTATATACATAATTTCACTTAATTCTTGTGGTAAGAGTTTAGGCTCCATATTGCTTAAATCCTATTTAAGGAAGAAAATATTGGGCTTCATAGAAATTATTGACCTCAATGGTAATAGATCTATGACTTCAAAGGCATGTATTCATTACATCAGAATCTATATTCTTAACCACTTAACTGTGAATCTTTCAAGACTAGATTATGAATTCCATGATGGCAGAGCCAATGCCTCAATGTCTTCATGAACTATCTCCACGGTGACTGAGTGTGAATCTGACACTTAAAACTTACAAGGAGCAGCTCTGTCAGTAGTTCATGTATAAATAACAGTGGGCTTTGGGGAACTGAAGAAATAAAAAGGTACTTTAGTCAACATTTTTATTGCTGTGACTAAAATACCTGAAAAGAATAATTTTAGAGGAGGAAAAGTTTATTTGGGGGCTTATGTTTCAGAGTTCTCAGTCCATAGACAGCAGACTACATTCCTTGGGGCTTGAAGTGAGGCACAACATTACTTTGGAAGAGTGGCAGAAGGAAGTGGCTGACATGATGATCCAGAACAAAAGAGAGAAACTACACTAGCCAGATACAAAATATATATACCCCAAATGACCCACCTTTTAGCAACACCCTAACTGCCTGCAGTTACCTTTCAACTAATCTCAGTCAGGAGATTAATTCACTTATTGGGTTAAGGATTGCATTATCCAATCATTTCTCCTCTAAGCCTTCTTTCATTGTTTCACACATGAGCTTCTGGAGAACACCTAGTATCCAAACCACAACAATACCTCACACGTCCAAGCTAGATTATTGGCTTCTTAAATCAAGGTGACCTGTAGAGGATTCTGCTTTATTTCAGCCATGCACCCTTGAGGAAAGGATTTACATATTCTATACCTCACCTTTTAATCTACAAATATAGAATAACAATACCTACCTAATTATTTTGTTAGGATTAAATGGCATTCTATATCAAGCAACTAGAAGCATGCCTGACTGATATTAAGTAATTGAAATTTTTTTTTCCTGATTTGTGCTTTATTGAGGGTTTGGGTCATTTTAATTTCTGAAATATTAATTTAAATTGTCCTGTGTCATTCCATAATATTGAATTGTAGCAAATGTATAAACAATGCTATGATGAAGATTCTGGAAGCTAAGTCATTATTACATACATCCATGATTATTTATTTAGCATAAACCCTGAGAATAATTACTGCAAAAATTGGAAGCACTTATTTTTAAAAATAAAATTAAATTAAACACACATTTCCTTTAGGATCCAGGAATTCCTGTCCTAGACACTTTCCCAAGAAAAATGAAAATGTATTTCCACACAAAGACTTGAACACAAAAGTTCATAACAACTTCCCATGTATGAAGGTCATGAAGGTCCCAAACTGAGAAGAACTCAAACGTCTTTCAACGGAAGACTGAATAGTCATATTTTTATATATTTATAACAATAGAATAATATTCATAAATAAAGAGAACAAACTATTGATATCATAATAACTTGAATATGTCTCAAAAATGTTCTGAGTAAAAGAAGCTGCAAATGAGAGAATATAATGGATTATTCCAATTTACATAAAATCTAAAACAGGAAAAAAATGATCTGTAGTGTCAAAAAGCAGACTAACAGTTTCTTGGGGCAGGGATGTAGGGAAAATTGTCTATGGGGTGATGTAAATATTCTACATTCTTTTTTTATTCATTAAACATGGTCTTACAATTAGGAGGGATTCATCATCAAACAATAAAGAACAAAAGAATAATCACAGAAAAAACCAGGGCTGGTGCTATTCCGTGGTTCCCCCCTTGGGTTCCCCATGGTTCCATGTTTACCCCTGCTTAAACCCCAAGGTAATTGGACTTCTCATGGAAGTCAGAGATTCCCTTCTGATTAGATTCACCTGTACTACCTCTCTCCGGCCTCCTAGATATCCTTCCTATTCCCTTCGCCCCCCTTTCCCCACTCCCTACATACCCCAGCATGCTAGGAAACATTCCCCACAATCATGTAAAAATTCATACATGTTGAGGTAATTGTTAGGTTAGCCATCGATACTGTTTCCGCTTGTATTGTAGCTTCCACAAATGAGAGAAAGCATTCGGCCCTTGAGTCTCTGACTTTTCCATCTCCATCCATTTGGCTGCAAATGCCAGAATATAATTTTCTCTAATAGCTGAGTAGTATTCCATTGAATATATGTACCAAAGTTTTTGAATCCACTCATCAAGTGAGGGGCATCTGGGTTGGTTCTATAAATTAGCTATAGTAAATTGACCTGCTATAAACATTGATGAAGCTGTATTTCTATAGTAAGCCAATTCTAGCTCTTTGGGGAAGATACCCAGGAGTAGGATAGCTGGGTCATAAGGTGGTTCCAGCCCTAATTTTTTGAGGAGTCTCCACACTGCTTTCCAGAGTGACTCTACCACTTTGCAGTCCCACCAGCAACGTAACAGTGTTACTCTTTTCCTACAGCCCCTCCAGCAACTGTCATTGTTCATATTCTTCATTTTTGCCACTCTGACTGGAGTGAGGTAGAATCTCAGTGAAGTTTTAATTTGCATTTCTCTTATTGCTAGTGATGTAGAGCATTTTCTCAGATGTTTATGGGCTTTTTGGACTTCCTCCACTGAGAAGTTTCTTTTTAGTTTCATAGCCCATTTATTAATTGGATGATTTATGGTTTTGGTGTTTAGTATTTTGACTTCTTTGTATATTCCAGATATTAGCTGTCTAACCAAGGCCTAGCAGGCAAAAATTTTCTCCCATTCTGTAGGTTCTCTCTTGAGACTCTTGATTAAATCTTTAGCTATGC